>JABUQX010002326.1:35000-70000 GCA_015478945.1 Trachelipus rathkii | reverse complement strand
TATATATAATATATTATACTTATATATATATACTTATATCACTCTATTATCTCTTACTACTTTTATTTAATATTTCTAATTACTACCTAATTTATTATAATTATAGTATATATATATTATATATATACCTTATATATATAATTTAATAAATATATATATATATATTATATATATAAATATATATTAATTATATTTATATTATATATTATAATTTATATATTATATATATTTATATATATATATATATATATATAATTATAATTATATATATTAGATGTGGGCACTTTCTCGTCTCTTTAGTCACTCATTAGTCGCTTAGTACCTTTCCGAGCGGACTACTAGAATTGGCTGTCGCTACTAGTTGGTGCGGCATGTGTCTCAGGACACATTATTTGCGGACTTGCACGTGCGGATCTAAAAATAAGTTTCCGCTCTTTTTGTTCCGCACAATTTTTTTAAATTGAACAATAACATTAAACTTAAACAAAATTGAACAATTAACTTGATTAATATCTAACGATCTACTACTCATTTTAACACTCTTTATATTAATCTCTCTATCTATCTATCTCAGATGACTTTATTGTTTCTCTATATAATTAACTTTCCAAACCTACATCCTCTCCACTTTCCTTACAATGTACCATTCGTCATTAATACAATAGACTCACAAACTGATTTTTTAGACTGAATGCGTGATTAACCGCATCTATATCTTAATTTCACACTCCTCTATTTATATGGAGTTCTTATAATAAAACTAGGCTAATATCGTTAAATCATTCTATGCAAAACCCAAGATATATAATATAAACAGTCATATTACGCACTGTATCGACTATTATATATACTATTATATATATTCGTATATATAAGTCTTACTACTATACTCTCCGCCCTATACTCGCCCGCCATGTCCTTATATATAGAATAATAGTATATATGAAGAAATATTATATTAATCCCACCTAGTCATAATATATTCAAAGATATTGTCATAAACGCAACAATTTATTGTATATGGTCAAATATGTCTAAGGTGGGTTTTGAAACCCATCTACCACTTGAGATGTTACTACCAGAGGTTACCGAGACCACTATTGCTAAGAGGAAAAACCCATCATTTACCATGCTGAAAGATTAGTATCCCAGAGGAGCGAGCGTGTTGGGACAAAAAGAATAAAGCACTAACCTCTGACGGGCTCTACCCGCCAGAACACTCAGGTAACAGGAGAGCAACATCTGGATAATTCTTAACCGGAAATTATTAAGATTTCAAGGAAGACTATGCAATGCAGATAAAACGCAAAATTTTGTAATATTTCCATAAAGTATTTGAAATAATCAATAATGTACTCGGTTTAAAAAATACCTTAACCAGCCAAGTGTTGCCCTGACCCTGAGGTTAGCGGAGGCGTCGGAGTTAAAGTAGTCCAAGAACACGCCTTCGCTCGCTCTTGGATAAGCTTTGAGAGGTAAAAATGAGGTATCCTTTTAAGCAATCCAGTGCAGTTCAGTGACAAGAAAAGAACACTCTGGAGCAAAAGTACCATATCAAGAGTAGGGTTCAAAAACCATTGGACCATTGGAAATGAATAGCATATATGTCTATAAACGATAAGGTAATAGTTAGGTAGTTTACAGGGATAAGTTAAAAGGTATAAAGTTAGAAGATAATAGTAAGGTATATATATAGAAGCATTAGTATAATATAAATAAGAGGGTAGTAGCCAGATATGATACTCACATTCACACAAAGTATTGTTATCTGCGTTAAAATGGTCACAGAAGCTGCTGACCTTGTTTACAATACGAGAGAGCAGAAGGATTACTAAACACAGACTACAATAAGATATAAAGTCAATAATACTGGATATTATAATATATGATATATTTTAATAATCAATATAAAGATGTGGTGCGTCGCCGCTTACAGAGGTCCTTAGGGGGTGCGACTTAAAAATTTATATAAAGACTACTTGGGTGAATAAATAGTGGAAATATAATAAATATAGTATAAATATACATATGTATATGATGAGTAAATACCTAGTATATATATATAAATATAATAAAGTGTATAATACGTGGCCGTATAGATAAAAGTAGGAGCGTACTAAGGTGAGTTAATTATGAGATAGTAGCTAGGTATATAATATATTACTCAACCGCAGTATCGCCAAATTAATATAGCATATGAGTATAAGTATTATACTTATATATATATATTATATAATTAGTAATTAATTTAAACTATCATAACTAAATACATCTATTGAATCTTATACAACAAAAATTTGGTAAGTACTGCTTTAATGGATACATATCATATATATATAGGTATATAAGAATATTATAAAAATTTTAGTACAGTTATTTGTACCTATCTTCATCACAGGTCTATGAAGCAAAAAATAATCATGTGAAGGGGCAGTGCTTGTCACCGAAAATTCTCATCCAGCTTGAGTCAAATTACACAGATGAGTCACAGAAGCATGCATTATAAAGTGAGGAAGATAAAATTCAGCTATTAAAAAATACAAGGTAACCGAATGGTAATAGAATTCCCAAAAATACAGAATTGTGGCAAAAGGCAGAAGGAATAAATGCAACCCACAGAACAACTTAGCCTGGAGGATAAAACCAAATATTAAATTAAATCTATAGAAAAACTCTAATTTCTAGGTGAGCATACACTAGGCTACACCTCTTACTTGAGAATAAAAGTAATCAACCAAAATGAAATTACATATAAAATCTATATTAATATATTCAATACAATTTATAAATTAAAACCAAAAAGGTAATATTATATTTAATCAATTATATTATTTACGATTAAATAAATAATAAAACCGTATTTATACTTCAGGTATGGTCGCTACAATAGAGATCTCTTATGGCTAGTACAGCTGAGTTCATACGCAAGGTTATTTTTTGTGATTCAAGATTCCCTCTGCAACACCATGTACTCAGCTTGCTCTATGGATATTTAAGAGGCTATACCCATATAGAAAGACTGCTATTTTATCGATACCAACATTTCACTAGCGCCGCAAGACGTCCTAGAAGAGCGATTTCATAATGCAGTAACTGTGAAAGTACAGATTACACATTTTAAAACCCTTTTGTCTCTCTTGATCTCAGACCCTAGTCTATAAATAGTCCTCACACGTCCTATGGTAGGGTGTGGAAACACAGTCGACCCCCCTGACTATAGAGAGACAAATAGTACTTATCACAATACTAAGTCGGACTCGCACCCTATGTATAGTCCTGCGCACCAATGTAATAAGAGAAGAAGGTAAAAAAAAAATCTCTGACAGGTCTAAAACCAGCAAATCCCAGTTTACATTATTATGAGCCGCCCTAGCAACCGTTGTGAGTAGTAGGGGAGGGATTTAAGACAGGAATTTTGATATTGTTATATGTTTAAGGCAAGTAGATATGTTTAGAGTTTGATTTAAGTCAAACTCGCAGACGAAATAGACGATACCTCATTATTGGAATGCCGGTACAGAATATATAAAAGGAAACATTAGAAGGTGTATATGTAAGAGAGATGAGATGTTAAGTTAGGAAATGGTTTTAAAGTAATATATTGAGATTCAACAGAATGAGATTAGAAGATACGACTCTCCAGTGCTCAGGAGATTTTCTCAGGAAATATTAACGATAATAGTGATATCGATGAAATGATTAAAACGGAGAGAGTGCATATCTAGATAAGTAAAAGAGTGAAAGAAGTTAATCTACTTGTTGATAAAATGGATAACTCACAAATTGATTCCACGAACATGAGTGAAGTGGATAGATTTAGATAAAGTGTGTAGCGCGAGAGAATATCAATAATGAACATATGTAAAATAAATAAAGGTGGGAGAATTAATAGAAGCAGAGGACCCAGTTAAGGAATCAACCTATAATGACAGAAAAGATAAAAGGAAGTCGCTTATCTTTGAGCTCTTCACCTCCGCAGATGATATATAAGCGCTTGATTAGAAGTATTCGAATACAGTAAGCAAAAAGAAGTAGGAAACCCTCATAATAGGGGAGAGGAATGCTTTGCTACGAGCTCTAAATGTGAAGCCGTTGCACTATTAACCCTAGGTTCACTTACATACTCACTCTGAGATTATGAATTTATATGTCAGCTGTTCAACCACGCCAAAAGTACCTCTCCTACTCCTGATGGAGCTCGTCGCTACACAATAAATTAATCGCGACTGTCTCATTATATTTTACTAAATAGAACGAGAATACTATAGTGAATCAGTGCTCACAGATTATATCGATAACGCGTCGAAAGCATATAAGTAACTATAGGTCGATTTCTCGGACCAGAGCATGAGAATGTATAACATTACTCCACATGTCAAGATATAGTGCATCTTAAAGGGTTTCAAATGCTCACTGAGATATAGCTTATATATTACAATGTGAGAGTCTCATTATGGTAGCAGATGATTCAGTACAGGTCTCACGCGCCCGGTTTCTTTTTTTCTCGTGAATAGCTTGTGTCATGTGCGTGTCTTCCAACACTGATGGTAATTGTGTAGTTTGAGAACTATAGATTTTTATAGTGCCATTAGACAATTTCTATCGCGTGCTAGGTGCTCCAGCTCTGGTAATCGCATCCATATCCCATTAACTTGACAGAAAGTGGATCCATTCCTGGTTCTTCCCGAAACTATCCTCTAAATTTCTATATATCTGACGTGACTGCCCATGTACCAGATTCGAAATTTACTTTACTATCACAAGAAAAAGATCTCGATGATCAATCACTAGAGCAGAGCACAGTTGTTAATCTAGTGCGGAATGCGCTAGATAGTCTATCTCCTAGTTGGGATTTGATCTTAGACGTGAAATAGCTATGATATGTCGTACATATCTCTGATGATTTATCACTTGTAAAGATGGCTATAGTTAACAGTAGCTATTCATATCGTATAATAATGGGAGAGAGACTAGAGTCATTATTTACAGAAGTTTGTATATAGAGCATGATTATTTTGGATCTATGCTTACACAGAAAGGATTGTCAGTAGATAACCTAAAGAGTTATTTTAATAGACGCTACTTTACGTTTTTGTGATTAATGCTCCGCTTGCTTGTATCGCGAACGAAAGTATCTCCTGCAACGATGTTTCTTTCAGCATTGAATGTAGCAGCTAACATTATGACTGATGATTTCTTTTGCTGAGTAAGTAGATTGAGACACGAGAATTTTTCCATCCTTATGAATCTCTTGTACTCCCTCAGCATGAAAGTAGCCAGGAGATAACTCATGTCACGCATCTCACCAATAAGATATGAAGTAGTGAGTAGATATGAGTTTAGTCTGAATAGTATGTAATGATAACCTGCATTGATTGCGTATTTCGATATTTTTCTAACGAATTATCTGTGCCACAACTGATGTTAGTGGCTACAAGCCGAATGCTGTAATGACAAGAGGTTGTAAATTACAGTCATATATCTAAAATTGGAAATAACAAATAAAATAAGTTAGTACTGTAGTAGTCGTCGCATAAGTTTATTTATTACATAAGGCTTATGGTTATTATTATTATTTTAATATTATTATATATTTATTTATTTTAATATTTATTATTATTAATATATATTATTAATTAATATTATTTAATTATTATAATATTATTATTATTATTATATATATTTAATATATTATATATATTTATATTATTATAATTATATAATTTAATTATTATAAATAAACTTAATTATATAACTATTATTTAATTATATAAATTAATTGTATTTATTGATAATTTTATTATTAAATTAATTATTATTTATTTCTAATTAATATTATATTATTAATTATATTATTATAAAATAGTGTGTGTTAAAACGTTTCATTAACTTTATCATCATAATATAAAACCATTAAAACTAAGTAATACTAATTTGTATATGAGTTTTAATATTCGATTTAATATTTTTTAATATATTCAGTAATATATTTTTATTTATATACCTATATTCTATTTGTCTTGTATGTCAGATATTTATAAATTGAGTATCCACACTTAATTGGAAAATTCACATATATCAAGATTAATAATTTAGTTCAAAGTGATATAGCAAAAATATTTATAATATATTATAAAAATGTAGTTAGAGGAGTTAAATGGAACTCCTATAATTGTCCTATTACTATACTACTGTTTGGATTAAAGAAATCATAATGTACTCAAATAAATCAATCAATGTTTTATTCATTTGATTGTATTACACTCACTATAAGCACTCAATGTTCGATCTCATTAACCCTGTCGTTATCATCGAATGTACGTTCTCGACTCAGACCAAGTTATGATCCTATATGCTAGATTACTGAAACAATTATATCTTGTTATTTCTAACTGATACTGGGGTAAATATTTTTATGAGTTATAGTTATTTTTATGTATTCGGTTTGGCTCAGCTCAGATATTTTTCATCAATAATCCTTCAAATGCTCTTTTCGTCGACTGGAATATAAGATAAAGTGTTTTCAGTCTACACTTATATGACTTGAGGTATGAACAACGAGTTATTATTAGTTCCTTCACTACTCAGTTTTCTTGTCCTTCCAATTTGTACCAAAGCTCTCTTCTTCTTCTATTGCCTTCTAAGGGGTAAACAAACAATATAAAATGAAGCTAGTCTTTTTTCCTTTCTCACACTCATCACGATATAGTAAGAGTAGCATGGGATAAGTACCTGCTGCTTAGTTTAATATGTCAATGCACTCATGCCATTCTCGTGCACTTTTCTAGTAGACTAAACCTCGTATTTCCAAAGAAGACTATTCTATACAATACTCAAGATTACGGTTATTACGTATCTCTCTATCTCCAGAACTCTCGTGGGATTCTTGTTGCTGTCTGTGGTTTGCCTTGCCTCTCTCTCTCTTCTGTGATCGCCCTGCCTACCAAAAAACTCGTGGTATACTCTCTCTTCACTCTCTCCTCTCCTACCATCTCTTGCTCCAGTTTGCTCCGGCGATTTCTTTAACTCTTTTAACATTCATCGATGATTGTTCCTTCACCTTTCGATGGCTCCTAGCCTCATTCCACAATATGCTTCGAATGATGCATGCGAGGCTTTGCACGATATCAAGCCTTCTTCTATGATTGGAGAGCATTAAAACACTGCTCTAACATCGTCACTCGTAGTATTTCTGCGGCCAATATTCCATACGCCATGATGAATGACGACCTCCTGTACTATGCTGCGTCTGTGTACTGCTAATGTGTGCAAAGCGCTTCTTTCTTGTGTCGTCGTTGTCGGTCTCATTTCTCTCTCTTCAATGGAAATTCTCTAATCGCTTGCATCATTCGTACAAAGTGCCCCTTAAACACTTCTGATGCACTTTTGTTGTTCAGACCATCTGGTCGGGCATAGGCGCATAGGCTTGGGATGTTTGCATTAATTTTTTTTCTTAAGACCGTCTTGCGAAAAAACGTAATTTATTATTCCCACAGTATTGCGGATTTCTGGCTATTGTGTTTCAAATCATCTATACAGATTTTGTTTCGCTTGTGAAGAGGCAATGAAAAACAATCTTTTTAATACTTCTTCCTCAATATTGCTTGGACAACTTCTTCTTTGCCAGACATCTAGACAGCCATCGAACCCAAGCCCACGCATTTCTCGGGTTCCAGTTCTTCGGTCGTGACAAATCGTCAATGGCTTTCGCAATGTTTTTGCGTCAAGCGCTTTTAGTTCTACAAAGCCAATAAATCCTCTTTGACTTCATTATGGGACTCTTTGTCGAAATAACGCAACACTTTGAAATTGTTCTTTTCAAAATTTGTTTCTTTCATCTGCTAGTAAGCTATACGTTCACGCTTCCTTTACCTTCTAACAGCTTTCCTTTATAGTGATTCACATAGAGAAATGTTGATCTGAATCTGAATTGTTGGTTATGTTGGCATTTTTCTTCCCTTTTCAAAAGCTTTTTAATGAACTGATCTCGGCAGCTATTCGTTAACGGCACAATTTTGCAACACCCTCATCATGATCGCTTTACCCGAAGCGGATAAATCCCGCCCGCGGGGGGGCTTGTTTAACCAAAGACAATGTCACACATGAAATTATTTGAGAATAATATTTGTTTTCTTCTATGATTTTCTTTGATTGCTGGTTAATTTGTCTTAGAATGCTGGTTCCTGTAGGAACAATCTTGCCAGCTTTCAACAGCAGTTTTATACACTCTGTATTGTATCCCTTACAAAACCGCTATGAAACATCTTTATATTTCAGCGAAGGCTATTGTTAAAGAACTAGGCCACCTCTGAACACAAACTTTATTTGTGGAAATAAAAATACAAAACTTGCCAAAAATGCTCCTTTTAGGTGCTGGAGTATGTCAGCCAAGGTGAATATATGTCCAACCATTCATAATTCGAATTTCCTTCTTTGAGTGGGCGCATCTTCCAAAAATTAAAGGCCTTACGTAGAATCCTCAACACTCTTTCAGTTAAACTATTTCTTTTTTCTCATTTCGAATCATAGATGAATGTCCAACGTATCAACCAATGTCATTTTCGGACTGCATCTACTGTAACGCCTAGCTCCGAAATCTGGACCCATATCTTGACTCGTCGAGGTTCTGGGCCTGGGTGTGGGTTCTTCACTCATGAGAAATTGCGAAGTAGAAGGATTGCTCTTGTGTAGTCTTAGTTGAAATTATGGTATGTTTCTTCGTTTTCACCGCTACCATTTCCAATTTATCGAGTTCTTCCTTTTTCAAATTTACTAAAACAATTATATAATATATATATATATATTATTATATTAATATATATATTCATAATATATATTATATTAACATATAATATATTATATTTATATATATCATAATATATATAATATATATATATATTTATATATAATACTATACATATAAATATATAATAATATATATTATATTTATATTTATATATATATATATATTATATTATATATATATATTGTGATCTCAGCCACATATGGTCATAGGCTAATAATTTTACTAACACTCAAAGATGTTAATTACAGAAAAAAAATAAAAATTTGCAAATCTATGTTGAAATCACTAATTTCTTGTGTTGTAAAAAAAAATGTTTTTCAAAATGAAGCTAACCTCATATGGGACAAGTAAGATCATGTGTTACAAATTCCTACTTTTAAGAATTCATTTCTCCAAAATTTCATTAATTATTTAAAGTTAAAACGTACTGATTCAAGGACTCTCCTAATATCCATGATCTGAAGAAATTGAACTTAACTTTACACCGAGGCGGTGTTGAATTATAGAGGGGCGTCACGGAGGGATAATTTCAATGCTATTTTGAACCTTAAACACTTGATAAAGAATTGAGAATCTGACTATGAACACAAAAAAGACTTTATATAACCATATCAACATTAAAAAAAAAAAAACATAGATAGAATAACAAACAGTTCCTTATAACAAATTTAAAAGGAGCATTAAAATGAGTGAAAAGGACCGTTTCAGCAAAAGAGAAATGTGAGAAATTGACGATTGCAAACTAGCCTTCGCCATTATACTCGTATTATATATATATATATTATATATATATATATATATATTATTATATATCTCTCATATATTTACTATATTATACTATATATATATATTTCTTAATATATATAACTAATTATAATATATATATACTTATATATACTATATACTATATATTATATTATACTATCCTTATTATAATATATATATTATATCTAATATTATATATCTAATAAGAACGGGACGTTGGATCAAAAAAATTTGCATGTTAGGTACTCTATAAGAGTTAACAACTTCTAGGGCGGGGCAGCTTGGCAACCCCCCTCTGCCCCCCCGGACGACGCCATGTTATATATATATATTTGGGCTTTACAAGATGATTAATATATATATATATTATATATATATATTATATATAATTATACTATAATATACTTATTACATTATATAATACTATATTTATATACTACTAATTATATTACTACTATATATTAATATTATATATTATTTTATTATTTAATTATATTATTATTATTATTAATCTCAATTTAATTTATAGATACCTCATCCTAATGCTATTTATGAGTATGTTATTTATTAATTATTGATTCGACTTCTTCTAGGAGCTGTGACTCCTGATGGTCTGTATCTATGTTATTTATATTTATTATCTAATTATTATTATTTATTATTCATTATTCTTATTATTATTATTATTATTATATTATTACTTCTTATTATTATTATGATTATCTTATTATTATTATTATTATTATTATTATTATATATTATTATTATTATTTATTATTATTATTATTATTATTATTATTTATTATGACTTTATTATTATTCTATTATGTATTATATTTTCTTATATAATCTTTATTATTATTATTATTATATGAGTCTTTTTGTACGAAATTATTATTATTATATAATTTTAAGTGTAGGACATTTTATCTAAAGCTTATTTATTGTATCATGATGTGATTGTGAGTCAAATACCATTTTATATTTATCTCAGTTATTATTAATTATTTGTAAAATATTAATTGAGTTATTTATCTCTCTCTCTCATTCATGTTTATTAGGACTATTTAATATATATTTTAAGTGTATTATTATTATTATATATATATGTGTATTTATTATGAGTTGACTTAATTAGTTATTAATTAATCTATTATTATTATTTATTATTAATTCATATCGACTTATTAGACTTTAATTATTTATTATTTCCTTACTCCACCATTATTTAATGTATAAATTCTATTCATTACTCTTTTTTTCTAGAGGAAACTGCAACAATTATTTCAATTTAATTACTTTTACTCATAGAACAATGCATTATTTTAATTTATCTATATTTACACAGAGTTCTCTATAGTGTTTGAAATCTGTTCTTTACAATTATTGATACGACGATCTATATTACCTATATATATGTAACAGTCTATTTTAAATATACTAATTAGCAATGGCCCCTATTATGACTCTACTCCATATAAATAAGTCCTCTTCTTACAATTTTTCATCATTTAAAATATTTTTTTGAATTAAATGTCTTATTTTTACATTTTAGTTGTCTCTCAAGTATTATGAAGCACAAATAGTTTGATATGAATAGAAAAATCTGTAGAATATTATTGTAATTAATTATTATATATTCTCTTAATATTTATTCATTATTATAATTATTGTAATTATTTGTTGTTATGGTTGTGTCTAGTTATGGTAAAATATTATATTTTGCAGTAATTGTTGTCTGTATGTTTATTTGTAATTATTGTAATTATTTATTTCTATTAATAGATTATATGATAACTCTAGTATTAAGTATTTTAATATATTTATTTTAAATAATACCATATAATAAACTATGATAATACTGTCGCATATTATTAACGGACGACATTCTCAAATGCGGATTTTGACGATATTCTTGAATGTTTTGAAAGTGTGTATTGATTTAATGTATTATTACTTTTCACTCGGAGGAGCTCGAGTCATGGTGACTTCGTTATTCTCATAATATTGATGTTGACTGAGGCTTATTGCTTAATTATCTCATTGATATCATTTCCCTCTCTATATATGTGTATAGCAAGGTAGTTTTCTCATTCTCCTTCTATTTAGATTTTTAAATATTTTTATATTATATTTAATACTATATATAAATTATAATTAATAATAATATATACTATATATTATATATATATAATATTATATATTATATATTATAATACTTATATATATATTTATATCTATATATTATATATATTATATATACTTTATTAATACTATATTATATATTCTTATATATTATATATACCTTATATATAATATATTATTTATATATATTAATCTACTATATATATTTATTATACTATTTAATATATTATATACTATTATATATATATATATTTATTTATCATATATTACTATATATATATATATAGATATATAATATATATACTATATATATTGATAATTAATATATATAATATATATATTAAATATTATATATTTGGATAAAACTTTGTTGTTTTGAAAATATCTCAATATTTCTTATCTTCCTTATTTTATGCTCTCGATTTTATGCTAATAAATTAATATCATTCATTAACCTCATTCCTTCTTCAAATTTATAACTTTAGACTGACTCTCTCTCTGTTACTCTACTTACATTCATTACTTTCTACTCCTTCTATACTTCTTCTACTTTTCTTTTCTATTCATTCTCTCTCTTCTCTCTCTTACTCTCTCTCTCTCTCTCTCTCTCTCTCTCTCTCTCTCTATACCTATTTTATGTTCTTTGAATGGAAATAATTTTTCCTTTAATTTTTGCTTTTTTTTATCTATTCTATCTATTCTATCTATTCATATACTTATCTATCTATCTATACTTTATATCTATCCATTATCTCATCCAATCCCTTTTTAGTATAAGTTATAAGGTTTACCAATATCATTCCATCCATTTCCCATCCCACCATCATCCAATCCATCCATCCATCCATCCATCCATGCATCCATCCATCCATCCATCCATCCACTAAATCCATCCATCCATCCATCCATCCATGCCATCCATCCATCATCCATCCATCCATCCATCCATTCATCAATTCCTCATCCATCCATCCTCATCCATTCCATCCATCCATCCATCCATCCATCACCTGTCCCTTACTTCTATCTCTTTCCCCTCCATCCATCATCCATGCCCCACATCCATCCAGTCCATCCATCCAATCTATCCAACCATCCCTTTATCCATTCCATCCATCCATCCATCCCATCCATCCATCCATCCATCCTATCCAATCCATCCATCCATCCATCCATCCATCCATCCATCCATCCATCCATCCATCCATCCATTCATCTATCCATTCCATCCCCCCCATTCCATCCATTCATCCTTCCATCCATCCATCGCATCAGTCATCCATCCACTCCTATCCATCCATCACATGCCGATCATCCATCCAGTCCAGTCCAGTCCATCCATCCATCCATCCATCCATCCATCCATCCATCCATCGCATCCATCCATCCAAATCCATCCATCCGACTCATCCCATCTAGTCTCATACCTATCTTAATCTAGCTATCTATCCATCTAGCTATCCAGGCAGTTGTCAATTCCACCGATTCATCCATCCATCCAATCATCCAACTATCCAATCCATCCATCCATCCATCCATCCATCCATCCATCCATCCATCCTAATTACCATTTCACATTATCCATTGCTCTCACATCACGAACCAATGCACATCCATCCATCCATCCATCCATGTCATCCAATCCATCCATCTTAAGTTACGCATTGATACCAGAATACAGTGTAACAATTAGCACATCCATCCATCCATCACATTAACTCTATACATAGAATTAGCCTTTCATCTCGATCCATTCATTGTCTTACTCGTCTAATGCTCTCTACTCACTATTTCTATCACTAGGCTAATCGTATATGATCCTCATCTTTGGTCCTCGTTAATACTAGCTCTCCTATCTACAACTCTCATTATGACTCTCCCTTCTACTCCAGTCGTGCAATACATATTATGCTCTCGGGTTGGATATTACATATTACATAATATAGGCAAGTTAAATATCTCTTTATCCTTCTTCTTATCTAATTCTCTATTATACTCGTATTATCTTGTCCCTATATTCATCAATTAATACGTATTATCTATATATTGCTGATCTCTTATTATATCTTCTACTAAGTACTCTCATATAATCTCTTTATCTATCTCTATAATCTCTATTAATCTATAAATGATCTCACTTTAGAGTATATAGTGCACTAGTCTCTATATCTGCACACCTGTTCATATAGTTGTCTCTAATGGATACCTCCGTGGTGAAATACTTCTCTCTATCTCGTATATCCCTTATAATCTCTATGGTATCGTCTATTTCTCATCAGTGATCTCTTCTAGATAATATTCCATAATATTTCTCTGGTGAATTAGTCTGCAGTAGTATCATTCCCTCAAGTTGTATATTTATCCTACGTTGATCTCTTATTGCCTCCTCCTCCGTGAGTGCTCTCATCATACATTCCATTTATGCTCTCCTTCGGTGGTATCTAATCCGCAGAGGAAGCGACTAGTATCTAATAGTCTCCTATCATACCTTCTCTATATTAATTCTATCGTTTTTTACTTCTTTCTAACAATCTTATATCCTCTTATATTAATTTGCGTATCTTACTCTTAGCAATCTTTCTTTTATAATCATTCCTCTACTTATACTCATCATATATCTTTTCTTATTCTCATAACTATATATATAGATTCTCTCTATCTATCTATACTATATATCTATCTATAATTTTACGTCTATATTATCTCTTAATATCATCTTATTCCTTATATACTTTTTAATCTCTATATCTCCTATATCTCTAATTCTATATCTCTATATATCTTCTATATCTTCTATTACGTATTAAATTCTTTCTTATATCTCTATTATCTCTAATTTACTTAGGTTAATCTCTCTCTATCTCTCTAATTCTCTCTATTCTCTCTATTACATCCGATATATCTCTTCTGATATCTCTTCAGTATCCTCTCATCTATATTCTTTCTTTACTCTCTATTATCTTCATCTATTACTCTTATCTTCTCATATCTCTCTATCTTCTCTAATCTCTCTATTCTCGTATCTTACTCTCATATCTCATCTTATCTTTTAATAGGTCATGCATATATTTTCGTCAATTTATACTCATAAATACATATCACTACGAAATAAGTGACAAAAAAGATATCTTAAATTTCTATGTGATTACTCTCAGTCATGAAATATACTTTCTCAGTGTATAAATACGTAATGATTCTATCATTTTATACTTAATCTATTTTTTGGTTACTAAATCTTATCTCATAGTATTCCTACTACTCCCCTCTCTCTATTGATTTATATTACTAAATAGTGTATCATTTTTAGTAATAAAAATACTAATTCTTATGAGTACATAGTGTTAGTCTCTCTTCTTTTATCATATCATAGGAAAATTATCCATACTCTTTACAAAAAATCATCAAAAGAATTATATAATATAGCATATAATGATATGATCGATCCGTTCTTATTCATCTTATTTATACTTAAAAACTTAAACTTAAAATATCGGAAATAACTACTCACTAATATAGTATATATATACTATTACTTCATATCGATATATATAGTATCTATCTATATCTATCGTTAATGTAATCCGTATGGCTATATCAGTCCTCCACCTCATGATCAATTTTATAATTATAACAAAATATACATCTCAATCTAATACCTCTCCAATTACATACTAATCAATATCTGTTAATCATTGTGAGTGCATCTCATAAATATCTAACTCAAGTAGGATAATATCTTTTGATATTTGCGTATGAGATTTATATAATAAAATAAATAAATTACACACTTATATCTATGATCATGATCTATCTCTCTCTCAGATCTTAGTTCTATTAGTATATTCTATGTGTGTAATGTACATTAACTCTTTGACTCTCATACACTTCTCGCTTTTTCATTTAATCAAATTTGCCACAATTTACTAATATATCTATATGCCAATGTATTTTTCATTATTCCATGATTCTATCTATCTAATCTATATTCCTTATCTTATTATCTATCTTTCTTTATTTATCACGTTTATCTAATAATACTATAGTCTCTTATAAGTATATAGAATAGCGTATTTCTTAAGTTAAGACTCTCTAATCATAGATTTCTAATCCTGTTGAGTATCTATCATATAGTCTCTATATAACTCAATAAACTTCTTTAATGTTCTAAATCCTCCTACTTTAAAGGTATCTCTCTGTCATATACGGATCAGTTTTTAAACATGGAATAGATCTATCTATGCTATCGGAATATCTATCTTAGATCTATATTTACTATATAATTATTTTTACTCTATCTATTTATTATCTATATCGATCTATTTCTATTCACTATCTATCTATCTCTCTATTATCTATGTATTATATATCTATATCTATCTTTATCTTATATCATATATATCTATCTATCTTAATATCTTATATCTATCTATCTATCTATATCTATTCTATATCAAAAGTATTACATTATATTACTATATAAATATAAAAAAGCTTAATATTACTTATCTATCATACCATTTTCTTTGCTTTAACACATCATAATACTTACTATCTATCTTAATATTATTTTAATATCTATCTATATATTCTAATCTAATATCTAATCTATCTATCTATATTATTACTATCATACGATTATCTACGTATAATATCTATCTATATCGTATATCTTTATATCTTATATCTATATCGTAATACTATATTTCTTTATCATAATCTATCATATCTATCATACTATTCAACGATTAAATGATCTTCTATATATATCTATTATCATCTATCTATATCTATTTGTATATCTATTTCGACAGCTATCAATTGTGTAGAGTTTTTCCTTTATCTATCTATCTATCTCTGCTTATTTCATCTATTTCAATATCTTTTTATCTGATATCTCTGTTTCTATCTATCTATCTATCATATCATATCTATCTATCTCATCTAATCTATCTCTATCTTATAATCTATCTCTTAATCTATCATCCTTATATCTTTCAGAGTAATAACTTACCTTTATACATAGGAATATTTTATGCAATTCAATTAATTTTCCATAGTGTTTGGTATAATTGTAATGCCACTTATCTCATAAAATTTAATTTTTAAAATATTAATATTTTTTGCAATTTCTTTTCAGCACAAAAATCAATGTTTATAAAGCGGTTCTATTTGTACATGTGAAATATAAATGATATCTTCACATTATGTGTTAGGATATAGTAATGATTATCAATATAATATAATTTAGTTTCAGAAATATTAAGTGAATGATTTTTTAAAATTTATTGTTAGTTTTTTCAAATTTTTCTCTTCATTTCTTTATCTCATCCTTCTTCATTCTTTCTTCTTCTTCTATATACCTTCTTCTTCTTCACCATTCTCCTTCTATTCTTCTTCTTCCTTGTTCTAATATTCATCTTTTCTTATGATTTCTTCTATGTTATTTTGAATTACTTGAAAGAAAATCCTTCTTCTTCTTACTCCATCCTCTTCTTCTTCCTTCTTTACTTCTTTCTTTTATTACTGTTATATTATCTTCTTCTCTTATCTATCTTTATCTTCAATCAATCTCTATCTTCATCTTTTTCATTCTTATAATACAATGACTATGAAATATTATTATATTAATATATTTATATATTATTTTATTTAATTATTTAATTTATATTATTTTTATATTATATTATTTATTATTATTATTTATTTAATTATTATTTATTAATTATTATTATATATAATATTTATTTTTGAATTATTATTATTATTTTATTCTTATATAATTCTGATTTATATAAAATATATTATAATTTATTTTTTATTATTTATTATTATTATATTTATCAATTGATTACATACACTCACGGGCAATTATCCTCACTTCTTATTTTCTATATATAGTAGTTATTATTATGAGATAGTGTGAATGGTCAATAAATATTAAATAATTATATACAATATAATAAATAAAAAAAAAAAAATACAAAAGGGGGGGATATTAAACTATTTAATAATATTAATGTCTATTATATGTTAAATAACAATCTATTCCATTTTACTGTATAACTGTTCTCAAAAGTTTCAGTTTACTATATAACTGACTCTACAAAGTCTCTAACTCAAGTTAGCGAAGTCTCTATTAGTAAAACTGAACATAATTTAATATAATTTTGCGAAGTGATATAATGATATTATGATTATATATATAATACTTTAGATGATTGAGAAGTTAATAAATACTATTAACATTGAGACTAGGATTCCATCACTTAAACAATGCAGATCAATGAAGGAAATTCAGGAAAGCTATGACAGACTATAATGCTAAAGATAATGTTAATACTGCAATATTAAGATTAATATTTTATATTAATATTAATACTTAATATTAATATTAATATTAATATTAATATTATTATTATTATTATTATTATTATTCTATATTATTATTATTATTATTATATTATTATTATTATTAGTGTTATATATACATAATTCTATTACGAGTAAGTTATTATATTTTTAAAGTCAATTACATTGCTTTTCCAATATTATTAATATTATTCACACTATTTATTAATAATTATTTTTTATCTATTGAAATTAAAACAAAATGGATTATACATTCTTGAAGAAGAATCTGCCAGGGCGACGTTAATATTTATCTAATATTATTAATATTATTCATATTATATATTATATATTATTAATATTATATAACTGTTTATAATATTATTACTATTTTAATAACATTAATATTATTAACTTCATTATAATTCTAAAACTGCTATATTATTTATTAAAATTTATTAATATCTATTAATATATATTCTGAATATTATTAATATTATTATATTATTAAGATATTATTAATATCTATTAATCTATATTAATATTATGAATCATTGTTATGTATTATTAGTGAATAGTGTCAAGATGAGAGATGGTTCATTATTCTTTCATTTCTGAGTATCATATTAATGTCGATTTATTGTTTAAATTTAATCCATTTAATTATTAGGATATATAAGAATATTGAACTTATATTATATGTGGCACTAATTGTACTCTCAACTCATTAGTCTCACAATAGAGATTAATATAGATGAGTCTATTAATTGTGATCTATTAATGATTCAAGCTTAAAGATATCATAATTAAGGTAGTGTGAAATTAGATTCTATTATTATAATAGATCTATTATATGCTCAAGCTCTTAATCACTCTCTCACTCTATATACTCGATATAATTAATAGATTTATGTAGGAGTTGTACTTAATATTATTTAATTACGTGTATCTAACATACTCTACTCTCAATATAATAGTGGAGAACTATTGATATATCTCACTCTATATTTTTACAAATATGTGATTTGCGAATTAATATTCACTCTCATATTATTATTATAATTATACATTTAGTTGATTATAATAATGTGACATATTAATATTATTTTTAAAAAGCTAATTAAAAATACTATATATATCTAAAGTATTATTTCACTTTCAATTACTATTTATTTATCTAATTATTGATTATGATTCTATTATATGATTATTAATATGTGATCTAATTTATTATTTTTAAGAATTCATCTGAATTTTTGATTTGATTATGTTTGTATGGTTTACTTCACTCCAAATGAATCAATTTTTCAATATTACTTAATTCTTATTCCAGTTAAAAGTATGAAACTGTTCTAAATGACAAAAAAGTTTTACATTGGGAATATTTATATGTGGAGTTTCACCAAGAGATATATAAGTACACTTAGATTAAATAGTTAAAATATTTTTTGAGTATTAAGATTATTTTTTATTTATTAGTAGTAAGAGGTATATAATTATTGAAAAGGTATGTTGGAGTTTTCTCTCATAAGGAGTTTATTGGAAACTTCAATAATATTTGAAAATAAGAAAAAGATTAATTAACACTTCAACTTTCGGATATAAGACTATAAATAGTATTATTTCTCATATATTTAATTAATATAACTAACACTACCACAATTTATTAGTATAACCTAAAATATTAAATATTATAATATTTTAATTATAACCCAGAGGTATTAATATTTATTAATATTTAATTAATAGTTTATTTAATATTGCTTTTATAAATGTTTAAGTAATTATTTTAAATATTATTAATATTATTTAATATTAATTACTATATATTTTCTTAAATATTAATTAAATATATTAATTATTACTCTATATTAATATTATTAAATTATTAATATTAATATTAATTATTAATATTTATAATATGATAATACTGTGTATCTATTAAAAAAAAAAGATAATATTATAAGCTTTCAAACCCAGATTAAAATTACTTCTAAAATAAAATATAAAATATTCCGGATCTTTTTATTGAAGTGATGTTGAATTAGAGAATGAAAAAATAACTAGTGAGTGGAGTGAGTCATTGGAGATGGATGGTGGATGCAAGCGATGAAATTAGATTTGAATTAGTTTGTTGAAATTAAAAAGATTAACCTAGTAAATTATATGGTTTTGTTTGCATTGTGGGTTTATAATTATTGAGAATTGCCTGAGATTCAAAGTAAGCAACTCGTTCACCGGACAACCGCTATTATTTTACGTACCGCATACTGCTCCAGGTAAATAATTTTGTGCTCATGCATAGTGAAAAAAAATCCTTTTTTCTATAATATATATATATAAACTATTATAAGAATTAGATAATATTGTGTTTTGAGATTAGATCAGTATATACGAGTCTTATGTGAAGAATAAAGATAGACTAATACAAAAGATTACCGTGAGAAATAGTAAGTTCCACTTAAAAATCTATTGACCTTGACATCCCTATTAAATACGTGCTTAGCAGCATAGAATTAATTATCTAAAATATCTATTTATCTATTTATTAATAATGACTTTATTATTATAATAATTTAATTTCTCACTTCTAATTAAATTTTTTATTAATGTCTATATATTAAAATATTTTATCTACTATTTATTTTATATTAAACCAATTTTATTTGTATTTCAGAATTGGAAATATTTTGAAATGATCTGTAAAGACTTTATTCCTCGGACCCCTACTTTTCTGAAGTTCTTCAATTATAAAAATCAACAATTTATTTTTCACATTTTTTTTTATTTATCCTTTTTTATTATTATAGCTTATAAAATTATTAATATTAAAAAGTAATAAACTTATTAATGTTAATTATTTTTATAGAGAATTAATAATGTTTTTTAGATACTGAAAATTTATTTAGAGACGGTTGACTTACGATATTATCTAAAAATAATATTCTCAATTACCTCAAGTCTCAAAATTGTAATTCATGTTGGTTTAGCGTTTAAAAAAAAGTTTTCATATATTTTTAATAATCTATATAATATAATCTATTTTTTTTACATTATATATATCTTATCATACCCTACAAAGTCGTGTTTTACTCAGTCCAAATTTTTTTTATAAGAGAGTATTTTTGAAAACAAAAGCGACTAGCCGGAGCGGAGCTGGTCTATAGTGGCAACGGCTGCCGGAGCATATCGATTATTGATATCTGGTCGATTTACACTAACATTTGTATATTATAGAAAAAATTTTTTTTAGAATATGTAAACAAAAAAAATATAATAATATGACAAGAAAAAGCTAGTAAGCATATCTCCGAAACGATATTTTTCGTTTATCAAGTCGCGTTAGAATCCTGCTAGTCGGAATCCGGAAGCCCGATCCGGAATGGCAGTCAAAGGTCAGAGCCGGTGTACTTCAAGGGAAGATTAGGAAAATTTACCTGATTCTCTCGGCAGCCCGGAGCCGGAGCCAGGAGTGTGAAATTTTTCAAAACATATTTTTTAGGTGACAAATTTATTGCCAGGAAGATTGGTGTAAACCAACTAGCAACATGTTCTGTTCACATAGTGCAGCGCATCAAACCTTGTTCCCGCTCTCTGGGCTAATACGAGAAGAGTTCAATTGTACGTAGATCATATATCCAGAACACGGAGCCGATCGTCGCTGGGTTAATTTTATGATAATATTTGTTCTCTGCGGAAAACTAATAAATTACTCTCATATTTGAGTGTCATAGGAAACGGATAATTTACATTCTATATGTAACAGAAAGAAATCTTGCAGGGAAGATTCCTGGTATTAGACAATTTTCACTAAATATGGCACTCAGATGAGCGCGTTAGCGGATCGAGCCGAAAGCCAGGAAGTCTAGAAGTCTCGTGAATACAGCGATCTCGGAGTGCACATACGATGACAAAATAGGTTATGAATATTTCTGTGCAGAAAACATTTTTATTTTTTCTATGTGAAAAATTTTAAATTGTCGCAAACGCAGAGAGTGTTACTGAAAGCAATTGTCTTCAAAGTAGTAGATGTAGGAAACATAGTCGGATAGTCCGTGAGCTCGAAGCCGATATAAATAGAAACAAAATAAAAAGTAGTTATCTCCCAGGAGCCAGTATTCTCGAGTTATGCCGGATATAATTAGGAAGTTATATTTCTTATATTATCTACGTGACATGATTTTATAGTCCCTGGTGTGATAGAAAAGAATTTACATATATAAGGAATTGTACAGAAGCGGTGTGATAGGGTCTCAGAGTTGTATACAAAACTAAGACATGTTCAAGTTATAACTCCTTACTACAGTGAATCACGTGCAAATTCATTGAATGAATGTAATTGTTGAAGATATTAAAGCGGATACGGCGAATATTCGTGGATCCGTGGGTAATTCCCACATCCTCTGTCGAATCTCACATGGGTGTATTGATATGTGTTCGCACATGCAATTCAGAAAAATATCTAACCCTCTTTTAAGAGGAACTCCTGAAAAGATATATCGTATAATATAACGGAAGATACGCAATGCTCGTCGTCGTTTGCTCGCTTTTAGCTCAATGTTTATCTCACAATTAAGATGTTTGAGTATTTTCAATTAGTCGGATCCGGAGCCGTAAGCCGCAAGAGGAGAATATCCTCGGAAGCCGTGATTTACTCCGTGTGGAACGATTAGCACGGAGTATTCTTACTCTAGTGGATATATGAATTTTATATATATATATCAGGAGCACTATTCACTTTGTTTGTAAAATTGTGTAGTGACATAAGTAATAAATATATTGGTACAAGAAGACTATAATACTACTTAGGACTAAGGGTAAAAAGAACACAAAAAGAACTTCACTAAGACGCTTTTCTTAGATTGGAGAGACAATCTAAAAAATTTAAGAAACATCTTTAACCAGAAAGATTCAAATATAAATACAAACTTTAAAGGAGATGGTCTGATATACATTAAAGGGTTGTATTTGTTGATAAAACTTGTGTATTTGACTTCTTACATTGTGATCCTTGGTAAATCTCCCATATTATTCACCTGATCTATTTCACAATGCATCTTGACCCTTGCGAGCGCCTCATAAATTTTATCACGAAGTGGTGCAGTGCGAACACACTCTATTTTGTCTGGCATTCTCGGCTCAATTCAAAGAGCTCAATTCTCTAATTTCCTTCTTAATCCTCTCGTGGTGTGCGATACGAATCTACGGGATTCTTTATCTGGTAGGTATGAATTTTTTTCTTCAGAAAATATTTTTTTGGGTGCTGAAAAAAATTTTATTTCGAGAAGACGTGCTGAGCAATTTCAAAATAGTTTTATGTTATAGAAAACATAGTTCGGAATCCGTTGAGCTACGATAAAGCGAAGTCGTATCCGGGTGTGAAGCCGTTTTTTCGGAGGCCGGATCCTTTTGGGAAAATGCCGTTAGTTTCTATTTTAATAATTTTATTTGTAATTTTTATTAAACAAATTCTTGATTGAAACAATGTAAACGGGCTTATTATCCGAACAATTTTCATTATTATAACTATGCAGAAATTTAACCTTATGATCGTAATCCGCTGTTTAGCGAAGCTGAAGTCGGAGCTCCGGATTCCGGATCCGTGGATTCTGGGTCCTCTGCTTTGGTATGAATTTTTCAGAATATATTTTTCTAGACTAGTGAAAATTAATTTATATTACTCAAAATAAGAGCAGACTGTGTATTACTAGTATAATACTGAATCAAATGTCAATATTGTCTCTAAAACACTAGTTCGGATTATCTCTGGAGATCGTATTAATCTCGCGAGTCACGGATCCGGAGCCTGATGCTGCGGTATGAAATTTTTTTCCGGATAATAATTTTTGATGTATTGAAAATAATCGCTGTCATTACGATGACTTACTACTGTCTGAATCATTAATTTTTTCAAATTTAGTGTGCAGAAAACCATTAGTCTTGGATTCCGAATCTTACGGCATCCGGATCCTCGGTTATCTGGTGATAATTAAGGAATCGTTGTTGCTGAACAATACAAGTTTTAGCGCTGGAAAAATTAATTATCAATTTATTCATTCTTATACTCTTCACTGTTTGCTATGTTTCAAAGAGAATATACTTGATTAGATTAAATAACATTTAATTAAGATCGGAGTCCGAACCGAATGAATTTAAACCATTCGGAACAGCTGGGCTATGAATCGTTTACGTGGGATAACATTTTGAGAAAAACTTAAAATTATTTTTTATATTGTCAGTGAAAGATATCGTGTTGATGCGCGGGCAACAATTTATACCTGCATAGAAGTGCAGAATGAAACCTTTTAGTCGAATCCGGAGCCGAAGCTAAGTCGGAGCCGGATCCGGATCCCGGATCCGGATCCGGATCCTGGGTATGAAATTTATAGGCAATATGTTTTGGAGTGAAAATTTATTTCAAGAAGATGTGCTGACAAATGTGTTCAAGTGGTCTAGAACACCTAGTCGACCGGAGCCGTTATCCGGACGCCCGGATTCCGGAGGCGGATCCTGGGATTATGAATTTTTTTCGGGAAATAATTTTTTGGGAAAAAATTTTTGTCAGAAGACCGCTGTCGAACTCAATTTTTCAAATAGCTGCAGAAACCTTAGTCGGCATTCGGAACCGGAAGCTGATAGTCGGTCCGGATCGTGGATGCCTTGGGTATGAATTTTTCTTCAGAACAAAAATATTTTTTTTTAGGTGAAAAATTTATGTTCACGCAAGACGTCGTACTGAACAAATGTTCAAATAGTTGTAGAGAAACATTAGTCGGTTACAGGAGCCGAAGCGTTAGAGTCGTTATCCGGAGCCCGGATCCTGGGTACTGAATTTTTTTCGGGAAATTTTTTTTTTTTGGTGAAAAATTATTGTCAGAAGACGTGCCGAACAATTTTGAAATAGTGCACGAAACCTTAGTCGGAATCCGGAGCCGAAGCTGTAGTCGGAGCCGGAGCCGGATCCGGATCGGATCCTGGGTATGAAAATTTTTTCTTCAGAAAATTATTTTTATTTTTAAAAATTTACTTCAAGAAGACGTGCTGAACAATCTTCAAATAGTCTTTTGAAACATTAGTCGGTGGATCCGGAGCCGAAGTCGAAGTCGTATCCGGAGGCCCTATCCGGAGCCGGATCCTGGCTATGATTTTCTTTCGAAAAATATTTTTTAACGTGTATAAAATTAAAAATTTGATATGCTATAAAGAAGTGGCCTGCAACAATTTTCAAATAGTTGCAGACCTTAGTCGGATCCGGAGCCGCAAGCGGAAGTCGGAGTCTGAGGTCCTCGATCATCAGGACTCCCTGCGTTCTGCACTCTCATTGTGTTCAATAGAAACTATTGTTTCAGATTGAAAAAATATATTGTCCAAAAGACTTACTGAACAATTTTCAAATAGTACATAAACCTTAGTTGGATCCGGATAGGCTGGATCTGAAGCCAGAGTCGGAACGGATCCTAGGTATGACATTTTTCAATAAATATTTTTTAGGTGAATTAAATTTATTGCTAGAAGACTTTCTGAACAATTTTCAAATAAGTCAGAATCCTTACTCGGAGCCGAAGCCGAAGTCGGGAGCCGGTAGCGGTAGCCGGTTATCCTTGTATATGAATCATTTCTCTTTTTAAATACTTTTTAGGAGAAAAATATATTGTCAGAAGATCCGCCGCGTGTCTGAATAATTTTCAAATGTGCAAAATGCCTTAGTCGGGATCCGGATTCCTGAGTCGGAGCGGAGCCGAATATTGAAATTTTTTCGAAAAATATTTTTAATTTTGAAAAAAATTATTACCAGAAGACGTGTTGAACAATTTTTAAAATAGTGGAGAAACCTTAGTCGGAAACCGGGAGCCGGAGCCGGAGCCGGAGGCCGGAGTTAATTTTGTGGTGATATACAGCTCTCTTTTTCAAGAAACTATTTTTAGGTGAAATATATTAACCAAAAGAAGTGCTCATCAAATTTCAAATGAAGTGCAGAAACCTTAGCCGGGAGCCGGAGGGCTTTAATAAAATAATTATTTAAGTTTGCGTTGGGAATATTATATATATATATATATATTATTATATTATATATAATATATATAGTACTTATTATATTATATATATATACTATTATATTTATTTATATATATATATATATTACTCATTACTCATATATACTATATTATATATATATTATATATATATTATATATATATATTATTATCATACTATTATATATATTACTATATATTACCGTGTATATATATAATTATATACCTATATTATATTATATATATATATATATATATATAATATATTACTATATATATAATATATACTATTAAATTTATGAATAATTTATATTTATCCTCTATTTAGTTATTTAATATATATGGCTGATGAAAAACTATACGTGTGTGTGTGTGTGTATAATTACACTAGTGAATATAATATATTATATATACTATGATATTTTATATTTTATATACTCTTATTATTATATTATATATATATATATTATATACTATATATATTAGTTTATACTATATATATATATATATATATAGTATATACTTTATATCATATATATTTTATATATATATATATTATATAAAATATATCTATATTTATATAAATATATATATATATATTACTTATATATATATATTAATCGTATTTTATCAAGAACTATGAACAACATTCAAGTTACTATTGAATCTCTCTCTCTTATACTCTTCTTTCATCTCTCTTCTATTACTCTCTCTCTTCATCTCTCTTCTCTCTTCTCTCACTCTCTCTCTTCTACATCTTCTCTCTCTCTTCTACTTCTACTCTCATCTCTTTACTCTCTTATACTCTACTCTCTTTTCTCTATTATACATATTCATTAATATAAGTTATTCTCTTTTTATAATAAGGGGCTCCATAACTTTTATGTGCACAATATAATACTTGATTTATTTGAGTACATAAACATAGCTATTATTTAACAGTGTGATTTAACTTATTTCTTTATAAAAGTTTTGTAAAATACATTGCGATTTATTATGTCCTATATATATATTATAGCATCTGAAGCATCTAGTGGAATTTAGATATATCTATTATAATTAGCTAACTCTTTTCATATATATGGCCCTTAGTTACTACGTACATACATACATATGCAACCCTTAAATCTATTTTCAGTGGATGCCGAAGACGCTCTCAGCCGAGTTACTCCATATTTTAGATTATTAGTGACGCGCTTTAAATAAAACTTATGCGTGATTGTGATAAGAGAATAGACCATACGTGAGCTGAACGAATCCTATACATCTTCTATTCACTATTAAACAATATTCCGTTGCCGACTTTAATCATTGCCACCTCATATA
Source organism: Trachelipus rathkii (assembly GCA_015478945.1). Lineage (NCBI taxonomy): Eukaryota > Metazoa > Arthropoda > Malacostraca > Isopoda > Trachelipodidae > Trachelipus > Trachelipus rathkii. The sequence continues at coordinate 42,577 of JABUQX010002326.1, read as the reverse complement.
CACAGGATTTTGCCATAATAAGGACGAATACTAATATATGTGTGAGTAAGTATTTATACGTACTCCAATATTCGCATCAATATTTACCTTCGAATAGTACGTATAGCGGGCCAATATTGGTATCATCTGGCAAACTTTAGATTTAACCTATACGAACATTTATAGAAAAAGTTCCTTTTGGTACCACTCTGTGGTTCTGAGTTCTTATCCTGTCTTTATAAACTTTTTTTTATTTATATTATGAAAGGATACGCACAAATTAAGTTTCATACATGGTACTCTGAATCTCCCTAATGGCGCGCGGGCGGAAATACTCCCTCCATATTGAACTAATTGTTACCATAGGCAGATGACTCTTCGTGTACAGTTTTAGTTTTTCACATCAAACTTTTTTTCTTATTTCCACATACCATATTTGCTTTCAGATAATACTCACACTAGTGTCTTATATACTCCTCCCTAGTACTCACTAATTTAATCTGAACAGGTGATAGCGTGGTCTCGGAAGACACCTGTCTAGGGCTGTTAGGACCATGCCTCATTTCATAGCTATAAGCGGTTTGTTCCATTGGGTATTGGCCAGGTCACAAACAAGTCAATAAGTCAAAGAATATACTCGCCGAAAATGTGTATTATTATCAGTTAAAGTCATGTGTTGCGTAACAAATTTTATGCATAGTAAGACATTAAAGAAAAATTTCACTCTCAGCATACAAGTGTATTCGAAACCTCGACAACGCGTCGCGGGTCAGGACAATGTACGGAAAAGCTATCTACCACTAGTCGATCCACCTACCCAAAAAAAGAGAGGCATATTGGAACAGCTTTCTCAGTAATTATTTAAATATATCACTGCTTTCTAAACTTGGTTATTATACCATATTTATCACCAAGAGGGTGGGTTGAACACTGTCTGTATACGTATTATTACAAATGGCATTCTGTCAATGTGTGTTCCTGGGTATATTACAGGAGTATTAAAACCTAAAAGTCAAGATATAACTGACCACGAAGGGCACAAACATATGCTTACTTGTCTGCAACAATATATTTGCTATAATAATAAGACGATTAGTAATGAAAATAATATAACTCTTGACATCGAATCCCTCAGGACTCGAACCCGTCAATTACAAGGCACAGTCATGTAATCTCAAGCCTATTAGTTACTTGGATATTGTACAGATAAATATGAAAATCAATCTACCACTAGTCCAAATCCAGCTCTACTATATCCGAGGATGATAAACGGTATATGTCATCCATATGGCGTATATCCGATTTTCATAAATTTCAACTGCTCCGAATCACTGCTCTGTGAAAATTCGTCTTTGTTACCTTAAAACAACTCCTTGACTTCCCAGAAGTATATAAAAATTGTCAATTGTTAAAACACTCTATATAGGGCTTATAAATTTGATGCTCGGAATTTGGAAGTCATTTTGGAGGTACTTATTTAAATGTGCACTCAGGAAGGGTTTAAAGAGAAGTGGGAATGGTATGAGCCTGAATACCTTCTCGTGCTAACCACATCATGGCACTCTTTGACATATAGTGTTTAGCTCGCTGGAGTGAAAATATAATAAAAGGCAAAAACAGCACAACTCAACACAAACGTTTCGTGTATACGAACCGCAGATGGGAAACAATTCGAAAACAACCAATATCCCTCTCGATGCATATGGCTATGTCTAAGTGCTATATATTTTTAAAAAACTTCCTGACAAATAGTAACTAAAGAAACTGAATTATCTAGAAAATTTTCAACAGTGCGACTGCGCACCCTCCACCGCGGTCAGAGTTACTCGAACTCCAATCCACACATGTAGGAACATCAAGTCGTAGAGTAATTTTCCAACGATATACGACAATTAAGTTACAGGAAGCTTCTATGTTCATCATCTCGCTAAACCGGAAAAGCTCATTTCTTCTCTCTGATATAATTAAAACTATAAGATTAGCAGAATGCAATTTGTCGATTTTAAGACCTGTCCTATTGAGCGTAATTTGCTTTCGAAATATTGCTCTGATACTCCTGCATGTCCCGAGTCTGACTGTTCGTTCCACATATATTGGTTACACGACTTAATAGTAACAGAAAGGGCTACCAGCACCGCTTTTAAAGATACTCCTCTTTAGTAATTAAAAATGAACAGTTATACGGAGTGTGGTAGTTGGAACTCAAAGCCTGCTAGGAAACCAAGGCATCCAACATGAGCATTTGCATATGCGCGTGATATTTCTCATATTAATCATAGAATTTAAGGTAACAAGTGTAGCTAACAACTCCCATACACTCAGATAGAATGGCCCCACGAAGAGACCTCTCGCGAGAAATGTGGAAGCACAAGAGGACTATAATTCCACATTATAACAACATAACACATCATGCCATAGTACACAGACTACTCGACAACACTCACAAGATATAGACACAATAAAATAATCGCTACCACTATAATGAAAAAAATATCAGACCTACGTGCGCCAGGCACTCGACATCGACAACTCACGCGTCCGCCGATAAACCGCACAACTGATCCTCAGTTTATTCGAATTATACTTGCTTCCGTATCCAACTCTCTATTGAAACTCAAAATTTAACATTATTTGGTAATTTTTATCACTTATATTTAAATCTATTATTGTAAAGAGGGTGGTTCGGTTACTCCTGCTGGGGCTAACATGGTCCTTGCGCTTGTGAGAGTGACTCATACTGGGTTATACTTTTTAAGAGTCATACACCCAACAAAAGTGTGTTAAAGCAAACGCGAAATGGCACAACATGCTTGTATAGGTGCATCAATTTGCCAATAAATAAGAAGTTTTATAAAACTCTCTCAACTCGCGCCAGCGTACTCGACACTCAGTCAGACAATCAGCAGATCGGCCGATTAGACTGACACTGTGCAGTAGGCTCGTACCGACTAGGTGCGTAATATAAATCCAACCTACCCGCGAAAAGAAGGCATCTCGGAAACAGTTTTCTCACTCTCGTGATTGAATTATATACTCTCTTTGAAACGTCCTAGGCGGTAATTATTAAAATCTCCATGGTAAAAGGTGTGCTTTAGGAAATGCCATAGAATGAGTATGCTTATATACTTACTTTTTATATATTTATATATCTTTTTTGAGTTTATTATAACTTTGATTATAATATTAATAGAATATATAAATGAAGAATTCAGAAGATATAAAATTTAAGGGATATTGAGCAGTAAAAAAAAAAAAAGTATAACTAATAATAATAATAAGATAAATGTTTTTGAAGTACTAATATTGAAATATATTAATAAATAATAAAATTAGAATAATATAATGAATGCAAATTAATATATATAAAATTAATTAATAATAATAATAATAATAATAATAATAATAATTTATAATTAATAAAGAATAATGAAAAGATTATATGTTGAAGGATGATTTAATAACTTATCATTTTATTATTAGTATGATTATAAATCATAATTTATAAATTATAATAATTTGTTGAATTATAAAATTCTAGATCTTATTAAATTGATATATATGTATATATAATTTAATAATTATATATATTAATAATATAAATTAAATAATAATAATAATAATAATATAATAATAATATAATAATTAATAATGATAATAATAATTCATCTAATAATACTATTTAAAATGTATTTATATTATTTTAATATAATTAATTTAATTTTAAATGTTATTAATATGAAGAAATCTTGCTCTTATATTCTATATTAGTTTCTCTCTCTCCCCATTATATATATAATAATACTTTATTTATCATAAGAACCAAATTTATATTTATATACTTATTTATATTTTTATATTTATTGTTGTTAGATTTTTTATAATTAAATCATAATAATATAAATAAGTGGCATATTTTATATTTAAGTTATTCTAAAAATAGTAGGAAACTTTAATTGACTTATTTTTGTACAAAAAAAGTAAAAATTTAATTTATTTGGATATAATATGTGTATCAAATATAATTTACTGATTCTATTTTATAATTTAAAACTTTAAATGTTTTTCATTTATTTAATATATAATTATTTATACTAAAGTCCGATAGAGTATATATGTAATACGATATTTTATAAAGTTATCCTATTGCACTATTTTTAATACGTAGAATAAATAATAAATCGCTTCAAAAACTAGTCTTATTTCAAGCTACAATAACTTAAAGATGTGAGTGTTTATTAATGTATTATATATATCGATTATATATTTGCTTGCCGCAATTTTAGATTGGCTGAAAGATGGTTGATACATTATATTATAATTAAATATCTGATTATATGTTGTCTCGGCAATTTTGATCTCGACAAATTTTAGAAGTTATTACTTATATATATATATATTATATATTTAATATAATTCATTTTTAATTGGTATTCTCCAGCTCATTTATCGAGAGGCCTAATTTAATTATATTATTTTATTTGCCGTATATAAATATAAAAAGATAAATAATATATTTCTCCTCAATAAAGAGTTTTATTTGTTTCGTTTTATCTTGCTAACTTCTCATTTTTATTTTATCATACATTAAGTTCACAAAAAAATTCATATAAAAAGTAAAATTCAATTTTTGTTTGTTTTTATCTTAAATAAGTAAATTAACTCTGCATATTAAATCCTTAACAGATTGACTTATTATTTTTAAATTGCTTTTATATGTATATGTATTCAATATAAAATTGGATGAGTTTCTTAATGGATAAGTTCTTGCCATGAATTGAAAATTGGGATATTCTTTTGATATATCTATTTCTCATATATAAATCTTCATTTCTTGTACAGTCATACTTGTACTCTCTGTCAATCCGAATGAGATGAACTGTTAGCGTCACAAAAAAACTTTTGGCCTCAGAAAAATAAAATTTAGATTAAAGAAAACCACATTAAATAAGGGTATGCTTGGAGCAAATAACAATTAAATAACTTATTTCTACTTTAAAATCATAATTGAGATGGACTAAATATTTATTCTAAAATAACTTTGTGTTGACGATCGCGACAGTAAAATATGAATTTAAATGAAATTAAATTTTTAAATACTAACGGTTTAGGTATATAAAACTAAATAGATGCCAATACCTTTTTCAAAAGTCACTAGAAAATGACCACCAAGAGAACATACAAACATACAAACCTTATTTTTTATTGTCTCAATATAGCCGACGGCGTAACATCAACTTCATTGGCTGAACTCTCTTGGTGATTTAATTACGCTTATTCTGTTTTATATTTAAAGAATTTATATGGGATGATAATCAGAATATAAAATATTACTTATTCGGAGAGAGAGAGCGAAAGAAAAACACCACGGACTCGACTGTATCATCGCCATGAAGTTAGATATGAGGAGAGAGAGAGTATACCTTCACGATGAAGCGAATGATTTTCTTTATAGGAGTAACGGCTTTAGAACTTTTCCCTCTCAATAAAATCACACCCAAATGCATTGCAAGAGAGGAACCGACGAACCTCGAGAAGAACGTAATTCGAAAGAGATATCATGGCATTACTAAAGAACGAGAAGATAATTAGAGGGGAGGGTAAAGATGAGAGAGGAACGAGAGAGTTAATTTGGACAAGGTATATACACTTGAGAGAGAAAGAGTTTTGAAAGCGAGAGAGGGAACGGGAGAGGAATGCAGTAAGAGAGCTCTGGATAGGGAATTGGAGAAAATTGGAGAGGGCTGAAAGGGAAGAGTGAGAGATATTTGAATGAAAAGAGATGAAAACACATTACAACCTTCTGAGCATGAGAGATGGAGGGGAGAGGTGGAGAAGGAGGATAGAGAGAGAATTAAGAGATAATTATATCATATTTAATTGATTATATCCCTAAAACCTTTGCTTGTATACTTGTCTCCTTATTGGTATTTTATTAAAATCTAATAAAATAAAGAAGATAATATTTCCTTCGGTATCACAAGATAATGTGGTCCTTGCAGATTTTTCTGAATGATGTATTATATTTTCTGAGATTTCACTCTCAAATTCTTATAAATTCTTTTTATCTAATCTCATTCTTGATAAATTTCTCTATCACGATACAATATCCACCCTATTTTATATTTTTAAGTCACGATATATTTCAATTGATTTCCCTCATTTTTTCTGTCTTTCTCTCCATCTTTTTTCTCGTATTTTTTTGCTGCTCTTTCTGAAACTTATCTCTCTCTCTCTTTTCTGCTTCTCTATGTTCATCTCTCTCTCTCTCTCTTCTTCTAAAAAGGTATGCCTGACTCCTAGTGCTCCCTTTCTTCTCTTCTATTTCACTGACTTCAACTTTCATTCCCATATGTCCTTCCCTTTCTTTACCTGTATCACATATTTGTAAAATCTCTTCATACTCAACCACCTCATTCCCTTCTGACTCCTCGCTACTAGTATTTGTTCCCACAGAAATCCCTCTCCCCATTTGTAATTACTTTATCATTTTTATTGCTTGTTGCATCGTTCAATAAACATTTATTCGCTAATTTTATTCATTTGCTTATCTTTCACAATATTTTATTATCGAATTATTTCCACACAATGATTTAGATCGATTTATTAGTGTTATTACTGTTCTTGCTGTTATCGAAGATGCTGTTCTTCTTGTTTCTGTTGCTGCTACTGTTATTCTTGCTGTGGAATACGATCGTTATCAGAGAGATTGCTAAAATATGCTTTAAAAAATCTATTAAAGTACTTTTATTTATTGTAATAATGATGTGTATTGCCATATTTTATCTTTTATTTATTAAGTGTTTTGGCACATTAGTTTAAATTTTGAAAATTTTACTCGAAAAAAAAAAATTAATAAAATATAAAATGTAAGCAAATGTATTTTATTATATTATTATTATTATTATATTATTATTATTATATTTTTAGTAGATATTATTATTATTATTTTATATTCTGTTTTATTATTATTATTATTATTATTATTATATTATTATTATTATTATTATTATTATTATTATTATTATTATTATTATTATTTATTATTATTATTATTATTATTATTATTATTTATTAATATTATTATATATTATTATTATTATATTATTATTATTATTATATTATATTATTATTATTTTTTATATATTATATATAATATTATTATATATTATATATATATAATATATATATATATATATATTATATATATATAAATATTAAGATATATATATATATTATATATTATATATATATTATATATATAATATGACCTTATGAGTTTATGGATCCGTGAATTTTGTGTTTCATGTAAATTTTTTTCTTATATTGTTAGTATATGAAACTAATAATTAATTACAATGCTGATAAGAAAGATACGAAATTTGAAAATATTAAAAATTAAATAATAAAGTGAGCAAGAACGTACATTTTGCATGAGAAAGAAAACATATTTTAGTGCTAAAACGTGGAACAATTAGGGTAGGGTAAAAGAAATAATGTTTCGGGGTAAAATTGGTCCTTATGGATTTTTTTTCATATATTGATTCTGTGTACTTAACAAAACTTATCATAACCTGAACTAAGCCAAAACCAAACCTATA
>JABUQX010002326.1:22500-27500 GCA_015478945.1 Trachelipus rathkii | reverse complement strand
GTTGATAAGTAGGGAACTTTGTTAATGTTAGCAGTTTATTCATACGTAAGGTATGATAGATTTGTTGCTGTTCATTATGTTAGTTCAGGCTATGTTATGCTAGCTTTTTTGATGTTGAAACTTTGTTATCATCTATTCGTTGACCAGTATGATAGATAGGTTATGTTAATGTAAAATTAACATTGATATGTTATAGATATGCTGGAAAAGTAGGAATAGATTAAATTTCGTAAGATAATGTTAGCTACTTTACCGATATTAAGCAGTCAATTTTGTTAATGTTAACAGTTTATTCGTATGTAAAGTATATTAGGGTTATTGTTGTACATTATTTTCTTAGTTTAAGTTATATTATGCTAGCTTTATTGATGTCAAAACTTTATGTTAGCATTTATTCATTGATCTGCATGAAGATAGGTCAGGATACGATAAATATTTTTTGCTGAGTATTGTTAAATACTACTATGTTATTGTTAAAATAACATTGGCATATGATTAATTGATATTTTTATGTTATAAGTATAAAAAGAATAAAGGATTTAGTAAAAACAAATTGTTTTTAATAAATTTGTTATGTTCATTCAAAGGACTTATTTTTATGTAATGTTTATGTAAAAAACTTATATTTATTTTATGATTATACAAAAAATGATACTTAAATATAACTTTAATCACTTAATTAATGGATCACGAATGGGAAAGGGTTATGATTTAACAGTTTTAATTTATTGATCTCTTGATTAATTGACTTTTTTTAATAAAAAGAATAAAAGATTTAGTAGAAACATAAAATATTTTTAATATATTATATGCTATGTTCATACAAAGAACTTATTTTTATGTTGTGTTTATACAAAGAACAAATTTTTATATTATGTTTATGCATAATACATTATCAAATATTACGTAAAGCATTAAGTCAATAGCGCATGGCATGGTGGAAGGGGATGGGGTATGTTATTTGAGCTACTACTTTAATGCTTTAGGGTCAATAAAGTACATATTTTTAATAAAAAAAAATTTAAAATTTACTAAATTTATTTTTAATTTAAAAAAAAAAATAGATAAAATTTCATAAATAAAAAGTTTTAGAATAAAATTTTTTAAAAAATAAATAAAAAGTTTTAAAATAAAAACACTTTAAATAAAATACAAATGTAAAAAAAAATTTAAAAAATGGCAAAACAACACATAAAATAAAACTTGTAAAGTAAAACTTACAAAAAAATAAATTAAAATGCCGTAATTAAAATGTATGTGATAAGATAATATGTTGAGCCAGGGTGGGTATGGAAAGTCTAAGCTAGCTAATGTATTATGAAAGATCGGTTGAAAGGTAAGTAATTAGAGAGTAGCCGTATAATTGTGCTAATTTTCAAATTTGGGGTTGGTTCCCCATCTCATATGGGGACCTAGGTACTTGTAGAAATGAAGGTTTGCACATGTTAGAGTCGAAACAGTCATGTGCAGAGTAAGAAACCTGTTCCTGTATGTAGCATCAGGTGAAGTTAGTTTAATGTACCTAGAGAAGTTAAGAAAATTTAGTTGCGTCAGGTAAGGCAATGTACACAGAGAGAGAGAGAGAGAGAGAGAGAGAGAGAGAGAGAGAGAGAGAGAGAGAGAGAGAGAGAGAGAGAGAGAGAGAGATATGCCGTTATTAATAAGGTAGATGTGCTAAGATAGTATGCTAAGCCTAGTTTGGTCTGGTTGTAAAACTATTTACAAAAAGCGTTAGTACTTGTTATAAAGGTTTTAAAAGGAAAACGTTTTTATTTTCCTGAAAATCCTATGTTCCATATACGATATTTTATACAGTGAGGTTATTTTCAAGTAAAGTTTATACAAATTGTGTTCAAATACGACTTTAATCGCTTAATCAATGGATCACGGGTGATAGGGAGGGGTGGGGCGTGTGGTTGCTTAGAGTTTGATCTATTGATTTATTGATATTTTTAATAAGAAAGCCTAAAAAATATAGTAAAAACATATAATGATCATAATAATTTTATGTAATGTTCATACAAAACATATTTTTGTTATGTTATACAAATAAAAAGTAAAAATATGTTCTTTGTTGACCCTAAAACTGTAGGTCAATAAAGCAATAGCGCATGGCTGGCTGGGAGGGGGGCTGTTGTGGGGCGTGTGTCCTACTGCTCTATTGTCTTACTGTCTTAGGGTTTATTATAAAGTACATGTTTTTAATGAAAAATTAAATATTTTTAAGTAGAAACATAAAATTTTTTTAATAATTTTTAAAATATATATTAAAAATAAATAAAAACAAAAATGAAACAAAATATAGATGTAAACTAAAAGTTTTCAAATAAATAAAAAAAAAAACTAAAAAAAAATAGGAATAAAAACTTTAAGCATAATATAAATATTTCATCATGCAAAAGAAAAATATTAGTTTACCTCTGCTTAAAGAAAATAAGATTTGAGGCTGATGCAGTGATCATCTTTATAATTTAAAAAATAACATATTTAAAATTTTTTTTATTGAATCAATTATTTTGAAATTAAAATCAAAATTATAAATTAATTCAAAATTAATATTTAAAAACTTAAGAAGAGGAGCTACAAAATTTCCTATCCAGGTCTTATAATATGATTTTCACCTAAATTATTCTGTGAAGCAAGAAAAATTTGGAAATAGAGTCTTTGAATTATAATGAATAGCTGAACATAATTTTGGATTACAAATAATTGAAACAACTTCTAGGTGATATTTGGTCTATAAAGGATGAAGTTTTCGACGCAGTCAAGGGAAGAAGATTTTCTTTGCATAATAATAATGATAACGATGACGATGATTGTTATAATAACAATAATTAGTGCTAGTAGTAATGTGATAGTGACAGTGATTGTGAATAGGGATAGTGTTATTAAATAGTGTTAATATTAACATTATTGATAATAGTGTTAGTGATCGTAATATTATTAATTATTAATGTTAATATTAATGTTATATATGGCAGTGTTTATTGTTGTAATATTAATGATAGCTACGTTAAATTTAATATTAGTGCTAATAATGCTTATAATGGTAGTGATATTGGTATATATATTTGTATGTGCATGTGTGTATATGTGTATATATTTATGTATATATTTATGTATGTATGTATGTGTATTTTTATGTATTTTATATTTATTTATATGAAAGAGCCCGATAGCTCAGTGGTACAGCACTCACCAAATAAAGTGAGGGTTCAAGATTCGCAACTGGTCGGGTGGGAAAGTGTGAGCTATTCTCCTCTTTGGCTTTGCTTCGTCATGCTAGAACGTTAATTGAGTACACCCCTCCTTGATTAGGGCTCTGCCCGTGAATGGCGGTGTTTATCTGTAAACAAAATTTATTTGTTAGATGAATTTATTTGATATTTAAGGGTAAAACCCCTTTACGGGGTTCGGTTCCCCATACCGTGTGGGTGTCTTATTATTCCAGATTCCTCAGGAAATCATCCTTCGTCGTTTCAGTACATGTGGATTGATGTAACATATATTAGACATGCCCAGTGCAAGTTTTTCTTCAGAGACTGCACTCCAGGGGGGGGGGTGTTCCGACTCGCCCGCAGCAACTTAAAACTATCAAGTTCCTGATCTATGGGGTCGGAAACATATAAATCGACAACAATATTGGTATATTAAACGAATGTATGCTTATTCAGCACCGCACAGCACCTTCTCCGGCTCCGACACCTGTGCAGTAATCCATCTCCGATTTGTTCTTTTGCCTTCTTCATTCTTTCTCCGTCTTCTTCTCTTATGCACTCTGTGTTTTTCCAATTTTTCGTTTTTTTCCGTCTGGAACCCCTTAAGGGGGGGAATTTAGACATCCTTGAGGGTTCTGAAACCCTCAAAGTCGGAATCTAGGGGTTCGTAAACATAGGAAAATACCTCATTCGGTTTATTATATGTATGTAATCAGATTTCAACTCTGGCACCCAGGGGGTCCTTAAACATCCTTGAGGGTGTTGAAACCCATAAAATCAAGTTCTATGGGTTCGTTAACCTAGGAAAAGACACCTTACCCAGGTTATTATACGTTTGTATACAAATTTCACCTCTGGCTTCGGTCCGGATACGGCGCCGTGATCCGCAGCATGAACTGTTTATGACTCCGAATCTTTCGCTGAAACATGTAGGCTATTTATTTTTCACCTATCTGATTCCATATTCAAGTTAAAAGACTTGGCTCCCCGTTGTATGGGCGTAACGGCATGAAACCGCAGCACCGATGCGGTGTCACCATCAGCTATATGTGCTTCAAATTTGAAAGTTATCCGAAAATTGTTTCCCCCTCAAGCATAAAAGGACCAATATATATATATATATATATATATATTATATATATATAGATATATATAATATATATTATATATATATAATACTATATATATATATATATATATATAATATATATTAATCATACTACTACAATTATTATATTGTAAAGGGAGAGGAGTGAAAAGAGAGAAAAAAATAGATTTCAAAAATGGTCGGTACAAGAGAGATAACAAATTGGCCTACTGAAAAGCAGTCTCTAAGAAAAGCTTGAAATAAAATTACGCTCAAAAGGATGGGCAACTTTAGCTCAGGGGTCTAAAGCTACAGTAAACCATCATGAAGGACGATAATTCGAATTTTCCTTATGGAATTTGTTGTGTTTGCCGTATATTTAAAATAAATAAATAAAAATAAAATATTAAAACCAAGACAATAGTGTAAATAAATATATTATGTTATTTAAACATTACTTGGTAAATTAATCATATATATATATTATATATATATAATAATATATATATATATATTATATATCATATATATATATATATATATTATATATATATATATTTATATATATATATATATATATATATAGTATCTGTATGCGTTCGCAGCCCAACAACACATAGCAATAACAACAGCCAAAAGCTAAAATATGACGTCAATTCTAAACTCTCATAGTGTGAAAGTGTTAAACTCTCATT
>JABUQX010002326.1:0-20000 GCA_015478945.1 Trachelipus rathkii | reverse complement strand
AATATTTCTTAATTTATTTATTTTATTTATTATTTATTATATTATTTATATCATTTAGGTTATTAGAAGTAATATTTGCATAATAATTTTAGTTTGCAGAAATAATAAGTGAAGAATAGGACCCAGTCCAGTTTTTCAAGATTATTATTATATGATTCATATTATTATGATTATTTATTATTATTTAATTATTATTAGATTATTTTATTATATTATTATTATTATTAATTTTATTAATTTTATTAATTTTATTATTATTATTATTATTATTATTATTATTATTATTATTATTATTATTATTATTATTATTATTATATTATTATTATTATTATTATATTATTATTATATTATTATTATTATTATTATTATTATTATATATATATATATATATATATATATATATTATTATATTATTATTATTATTATTATTATTATTATTATTATTATTATTATTATTATTATTATTATTATTATATTATTATTATTATTATTAATTTTATTAATTTTATATTTTATTAATTTTATTTATTTTATATTATATTAATTTTATTAATTTTATTATTATTATTATTATTATTATTATTATTATTATTATTATTATTATTATTATTATTATTATTATTATTATTATTATTATTATTATTATTATTATTATTATTTCTAATTATTATGATTTCTTTTCCTTTGTCCATGACGATAATCTTTCATTAGAAGAAAAATACAAAAAATTTAGCTCCATTCTATATGACACGTATGATAAAAACTTCCCCATAAAACACAAAACAATCTCAGAAAAGAGAACAATGAATAAGTGGTTGACAAAAGCACTATTAACTTCAATTAAACAAAAACACACTCTACATAAAAGTGCTTAAAAGCGGTACCATACCGATGCATTTTACACAGAATACGCGTTTTCAACACTAAAAAGTTAATAAGTTGAAAATCCAAAGCTAGTATTCTTGCGGATAATTCAACCAGAGCTAATCCAATCCACATACGCAATGGGGCATTATTAACGACATTTTAAAACCGTCCAAAGTACACAGAAAACACAAAATTGAAGAATTAAAATAGGTGAAAATGAAATAGTTACAAACAAACAACGAATAGTCAACGAATTGAACTCCTACTTTACTACCGTAGAGGCAGCCTTAGCAGCCGAAGTTCCAGAAACAGAGAGGATTTTTGCCGACTATTTTAAGACCACACGAAGGGCAGAACTTCGCATTTGAAAGAATATCAACATAAACTGACGTTGAGTGTGTTATAATATGGGCTCATGAATAAAAGCTCCGACTTTCAGGTGTCCAGAACTGGATATACAAACACTGTAAAAAAGAAATTTCACCAATATTAGCCGCCTCTTTTATAACAATCTAATGAATTACATTACTATCCCAACTGAATTTAAATCGCAAAAAGTTACCCCTGTTCCCCAAGAGCTCTGACACCTTCCTTCCGAAAAACTCTCGTCCGATTTCAATCCTACATACAACTGGTAAATCTTTGAAAAATAGTCCATGGACAAACCTTACTAATTATTTGCATGAAAATGGGCTTTTCTCACAAACTCACTTGGCATTGCTAAAAACCGTATCATAGAGGATGCCCTGGTCTCATCCTCATCGAAAATATGTTCAAAGAACTAATGAAAACAAACATGTGTACTTTACTTCATAGGATTTCTCGAAAGCATTCGATGTAGTCCACACAACCTACTCTTAAGCAAATTAGAGAGACTTGTATCACTAATGGTCCACTACAATGGTTTCAGTCTTACTTATCTGACCGAACACAATACGTTCATTTAGGCCGAGACACATCATCCTCACCTAATTTAATTTCCCAAGGAGTGCTCCAGAAATCTATTTCGTTGTCGCTATTCTTTATATATATACAAACCACTTTCAAACATGTCAGAGAACAATGCTTTTCTAATATGCTGACGACACTGCAATCTTTAAATATCAGACCGAATATAACACATCTTAACGAAAAAGTAAATAATGAATTTAAAAATATTTATTACATGGGTAGAGGTAAACAGACTCTCCCTAAACCTACAGCAAAACAGATTACCTAGTAATAACAAATTAAAAAAGAACCCTGTTCAACTAAATGTAAGAGCAAAAAATATAACTATAAATTCGGCTATCATCTGCCAAGTTACTAGGTGTTTTCCTTGATGACAAGCTTTCTTACTAAAAGAACACATAAAAAGCGTGGTTAGTTAATTGTCCTATACAAATTATGCATTCATTAAGATAAGGAAATATTGTTCCAAAATATATTTAAAAAAACCTTTACTATAGTCTTGTTTATCTTTACCTACTCTACTGTCTTTCAACATTGGACTGTGCAAGTGAATACCTGCTACAACCTCTTAATTATGATGCAAAAGAAATAATTTCGTTGAATATCAGGGGCCCGAAACTACGTGAACAGCACAACCCCCACTATTCAAAAATGGTCAATACTAAAAAAACTTAATGATATTTATACACTAACAGTAAGTAGTCCCATCTTTAAATTCACAAATGGAATTGCAAATGATCTTTTGACTAACATTACTTGTACAAAACCAAACCTTAAGAACAAACAATCTCCGTAGCGCAAATTCCCATACCTTAGACAAAGCAAAAATTCACCCTACGAAATCGGCGGAGGGCATCTTCTATAAGGGCATTAGAATTGTGGAAATAATCTTCCCTAAATGTACAGGAGTCAATCACCAATTGGGTCGTTTGTAGAAAATATCAGAAGCTGCCTTATGTATCTAATATAACAGACATTCCTACCTCGTATAGGTCATATTCTACGACCGAATGGTGACAGATATTCTAAGCAGTCATTTAATAATTTCTTTAGCTTCCTCATAATTTTCTCTTAGAATTTAAAAGTAAATGATAATGGGGCTTTTATGTTATGAATAGCAATATAAAATATTGTTCATTATAATTATTTTATTATTATATCAATTATTATTATTTTTATTATTATATTTTATATTTGTTATACCACACACAACATTACTATAACTACTTTATTATATATTATTATAATTATATTAATTATTTATATATTATTATTAGATGTATTATTTGTATTTTTTTATATTTGTTATATATTTTTTATTAATTAATGTTAATTTACTATATTATTATTAATTATACAACTACTAGTTGTACTAATAGTGTTGTTGGTATTATTATTTATTATTATTATTATTATTATTATTGTTATTATTATTATTATTATTATTATTATTATTATTATTATTATTATTATTATTATTATTATTATTATTATTATTATTATTATTTATTATTTATTATTATTATTATTATTATTATCATTTTATTTATTAATATATTATTATTATTATTATTATTTTATTATTATTATTATTATTATTATTATTTATTATTATTATATTAGTACATGTATTAATAATAATTGTTATAATGTGAAGTTTTTTTTATCATTGATGTTGCTTAGTTTTAGTTTGGTTATTCTTATTTCTGAATTTATTTTTTTTTTATTATTTTATTATTATTATTATTATTATTATTTTATTATTATTATTATTATTATATTATTATTATTATTATTTATTCCCTCCACTCCTCCATTTTTATCCTTAACTCTTCTCTTCTTATTTTCGTAATTACTCTACTTGCTTTTTTCAAGTTTTTCCCATTAGCTAGCTTATTAGCCTTACTCAAGTCACTCACACTATAAGCAGTGTCTGGTCTACTATGTTGACTCAACCAATTTCGTTATCATGATAATGATCTGTATCTTACCATTTCTTGTTTATTTAATTCTTTAGGTCCGTAGATCTCATCATCTGTTTGTATGTGTTGCATATTTTTCTGGACTCCTTCACAAACATTCTTCTTAATGTTATATGTCTTGATCCTGATTATGTTATTGTTATATATGTTTGATAATTATTATTATTATAAGATATATTATTATTTTTTTTTATTCTTATTTTCTATAATTAAAATTATTATTATATTATTAAGAAAATGGAAACAAAAACGTCCCCTAGTAGCCCTTTTCTCATATATATGTTTCTTTGTATTAATCTTATTATGTAATCATAACTTTGTATTATTTAGTGAGAATAAAGTATTTTTGATTTTTGATTTGATTATTATTATTATTTTATTTTTAATTGATTATTATTATTATTATTATTATTATTATTATTATTATTATTATTATTATTATTATTATTATTATTATTATTATTATTATTATTTTTATTTTTATTATTATTATTATTGAAAAACGAGGATACTATTTAAAAGCATTCAATTTAAAAAAAAAATAAAAAGATAGATAAAAAATAAAAAATAAAATCGGAATTTGATTTGAAGATTGAAGAGAATTAAAAAGAATAATAGAATGAGAGAGGGAAACGGGGGGGGGGGGAAATTATGTTGAAGGTTATTTGAAAGGGAGGACCTGGTACATGGTTTTTTTTGCAATGGGTTAGGGTTAGGGATGGTCGAGTCGCACATCCCACTCAGCACTGCACACGCACAATCCGTTATCTTTTCGCACCGCACTGTATCACAAAAATGAAATATTGTACCGCACTGTATAATTAATAGAAAATTTTATAAAATTACATTTGAAATTGTCAATTACAGTTACATTAACAAGATAAAGAATAAATATACTTTCGAATAAAACCTGAAAAAAAAACAATCATTGACCCAACAGAAGAAACAAAATAACCAAAATATTTTAATGAATCAAAATATTTTCACGATTATTCTTAGTTATATTAACACATTTCTTTCGGGTGATAATCAGACTATAATATTCCTCTTCGCTGAACTACACAACTTATCATTCATCCAGATTTATTATACCTCATGATGGCAACTTTTTTAAGGATAACTACTTTATAGTTATCCCTCTTCAATAAATCACACGTATTCATTCACCGAACCTCGAAAGCTTAATTCAATATCTCTTACCAAAGAACGAAGGAGAGTGAGAAAGAGAGAGAGAGAGAGAGAGAGAAGAGAGAGAGAAGAGAGAGAGAGAGAGAGGAGAGAGAGAGAGAGAGAGAGAGAGAGAGAGAGAGAAGAGAAGTTATATGCAGATTATTAAGTTTAATTAGATGAAAAAAAAAAAAAAAATAATAACACATACTTAATATAATATATTAGATAACTACATTTGCAATTCGTCAGTTACAAATATATACAGAAGATATAAAGATATTCAAGAGTGAGACCTGAATAAGCTCATTGCTAGCGTCCTACAAACTTAAAACATCAAATAATTAATTCTCTCTCTCTCTCTCTCTCTCTCTCTCTCTCTCTCTCTCTCTCTCTCTCTCTCTCTCTCTCTCTCTCTATTAAATATAAGCGAAGCAAGAAAAAAAAAAAAAATACGAATTTGGTGAAAGGTTCCTGTATCAAAGGATGAAATGAGATTTATGTAATTGATATCTGCCGTCGGTTTCCTATATACTGAAAAAGTTAAAATGTCACCCTAAATTTTATATTTATAACATTTAACTATTTATGTCCTTTAAAAAAAACTACCAAGCCGATTTTCATGAAACGTATAGAAATTCTTCAAATGATTTAAAGAAAGAAAAAAGCGTAATAAAAACTACGGGAATTGTGATAAAAGTTATGACGTTTCCTAGTTTGATAATTTATATGCACAAATTTGAATTTTATTGCCAAGTTTTTTTTATATTATTTATAGGATTACGTTTGAAAAAAATTTTATATTCACCAATCACTAACGGGTCGGCTAGCACAAAATGTTCGTTGTGCATATTGCTTTAAATAATTTTTGTCATATTTTTCTTATCCTCACTGTCTAAGCTCCTATCGAATTCATTCCTACAAGTTTCATGAAATTCGACTTCCTTTAATCTTATTTAACGATGACATATTATTAACTAATACTATTTTAAGTCAGAACAAAATAATATGTGGCTTAAATCAAATACTTCACGAATTATACAAAATAATTAATTACGCATATTTCTTTGTATAATATTTAACACATTTCTATCGGGTGATAATCAGACTATAATATTCTTCTCACTGAGCTACACGAGTCATCATTCATCAGATTTATTATACCTCACGAATGGCAACTTTCCCCCAAGCAAGCTACTCTATACTTATCCATCTCCAATAAATTCCTTTATGGAGTGGTAGAGATGTGTGGATCAATCTTTACATTGAAACAAATGATTGGAAAATGAGGGAGAAGAAGACTAAATTGTATTTAGGTTTTATGGGATTTGCAACAGGCGTATGCATAGAGTAACTAGGAGAGCGTTATCGGCAGGTGTTTAGTGAGTATATGGGTGTGTGGTGGTAGGCTTCCTGAATGGAATCAAAAGCTAGTATGACGATAGTGAAGCGTGTGTAGAAAAAAATAGTTCAATGGTGATTGTTTTAGGATTAATAGCGGAGTAAGACAGTGGGTTGTGTTAATGTCTCCTTGGTTTTTCAATTTGGTATATGGATGGGGTTCTGAGAAGAATATGAGGTGGGGATTACAGGAATCGGTGTAGATGGTGGAGAAATGGAAGTATTTGGGTGGAGTATTTAATTATAATGCGGGATGACTTTGGGTCTGTGTGGCGAATCCTGAAGAGAGTTTTTGAGAGCGATTTGATAGAGGATTGGCCGGGTGGGGGGGTGTGAAAGGAGGGCTTGAAAAGGTAACCGTGGATAAGAGTAAATAGGTTATGGTTGTGAGTGAAGGACACTCCTCAGTGGGAAGTTATGTTAGATTGGTGAGCAGCTAGAACAATGTCTGAGTTTAAATATTTAGGGTTATATGTTTGGATGAGAAGGGGAACGGATGATGCAGCAGTTGATGTAAGAAAGTTGTGAATGGCAGGAAGGTGGCTGGGTGCAATTAAATCGTTGGTGAAATGAAAGGGACTAAGTTTGAGTGTGCTAGGGTCTTACACGAGGGTATGATGTTACCTGTGGTAATGTAAGGTATTGTGGAGACTATGGTCTGGAAAGTAAGAGTATAGATCTACAGTTCAATGTGTTCAGAAATGGACAATCTTAGGGGTGTGCTAGGTGTGGAAGAAAAATTGATAAAGAGAGGAATGGAACGTATTAGAGAGTGGGTGGTGTGAAAAAGGCGGTAATGAGAGAATAAACAAGAGTATGTTGAGATGGTTTTGGTCATGTGGAAAGGTGAATGAATAGTAGGTGGTGTTAAGGCGGATTTAGGTGGTGAGTGGGTGTTGGAAGCCGACCGGCTGGGAGACCGTAAGAGAAAAGTGGATTGAGTCCCGGTGAACGAATGTCTGAAGGAGAGAAATGGTGAGTTTGGCAGAGGCGAGAATAAAGTGCATGATAGGCAGAGAATGGCGGGGTTTTGTATGGGGGGCGATGGTTGTGGCCCACCTGGGCCAGGGGATGAACCCTTTACATTGACGATTTACCCATAGTGAGGTCCCGTCGCGGTCCCATGAATGCTCTAGGGTGGATTTTCTCTGTGACGAGCTCTCACAATCTAATGTACAGAGGGGGCGGTTAAGGCTGGGCATTTCTTTTCACGACTTTTGTCATTTTCTCCTACTGCTTTTCTTTTCCGATACTTGTACAGCACCTTACCCCCAATCTTGGGGCAAAGAGGAACAGGGTGAAGAAAAGAAAGAACGAATATATATATAGTCCTTATATATATATATATTTATATTTGATAATGATATATATTATAATCATATATATATATATATATATATTATATATAATAATATATATATATATAGTTAATATACTATTATATATATATATATAAATATATATATATAGTATAATATATATAGAAGATATATATATATATAGTGAATGTGTATGGGTTTGAAATGGTGCAAGAAGGAATAGGGTATTTTGGGGTGAGGTTATTAGCAAGGAGGGAGGTTAATGGGTAGAGTGAGAAAGTTAAGAATGGTAAATCTGCAGGTATAAAGGAAATTAACTCGGTGCAATGATCAAAGACGGAGGCGAGATCGTGATTTGATTGGATTTGGAAGTTGTGTAATAAAAGCGTTTATGGAGGGTATAGTTCCAAAGGGATTGCGAGAGAGCAGTAATAGTACCCTTTATACAAAGGGTAAGGAGATAAGGGGAAACTGTAGAAATTATAGGGGAATAAGTTTTATTGAGTGTTGTATGGACAGATTATATGCTGGTATTTGGTCGAAAAAGTTTGGCGTTGAGTGACTGAAGGACTGATGGTGAAGAACAAGGTGGCGTTAGGAGTGGTAGAGGATGTGTGGAAAACAAAAATCTTTACATTGAAACAATGTTGAGAAATGAGGGAGAAGAAGAATAAATTGTATTTAGGTTTATGGATTTGCAACAGGCGTATGATAGGGGTTAATGAGGGAAGCTCTATGGCAGGTGTCTAGAGGATTATGGTGTATGGGTGGTAGCTTCTCGAAAGGAATCAAAGAGTATGTATGAAGGATAGTGAGGCGGTGTATAGAGAATAGCAATGGTGTCAAGGTGAATTGTTTAGTACCTTAATATCGAGTGAGACAGGGTTGTGTTATGTCTCCGTTGTTATTTCATCTTGTATATGGATGGGGTTATGAAAGAATTTAAGGTGTGTGGGGGTGGCAGGTAATGATGTTAGATATGATGGAGAATTGGAGATGAAGTGGAGGGTGCCCTTACCATTCATATGCGGATGATTAACATTATAGCATCAAATACTAACCTTATTTACACTGACTTAAGGATCTGATGTTCTTTGTGGCGAATCTGAAGAGAGTTTGAAAGGATTGGTAGAGAGATTTGGCAGGGTGTGTAAAGGAGGGGCTTGAAAGTACAACGTACGATAAGAAGTAAAGGTTATGGGATCGTGTGAGTGAGGCTACAGTCCCAGTGTGAAGTATGTTAGGATGGTGAGCAGCTGGGACAAAGTGTCTGAGTTTAAATATTTTGGGTATATTTTGGATGAGAAGGAGGGTGATGCAGATTGTAGTAGGAAGTTGTGAATGGGCAGAAAGGTGGCTGGTGGAATTAAATCGTTGGTGAAGTGAACAAAGGACTGAGTCTGGAGTGCGCTAGGGTTTTGCATGAGAGTATGTTGTTACCTGTGTTATTGTATAGTAGCGAGACTATGGTCTAGAATAAGAAGTAAGATCTAAAGTTCAATGTGTTTTCAGATTGACAATCTTAGGCGGCGTGGCTAGGTGTGAGAAGAATTGATAAAATAATCGAGGAATGAACGTATTAGATGGAGTTGTGTGGTGTGGAAGAAAGGGGTAATGAGAGAAAGAATGAAAAGTATGTTTGAGATGGTTTGCGTCATGTGGAAAGGAGAATGCATAGTCGGTTGGTTAGCGGATGTTTAGTGGGATGAATGATAGTCGGTTGGTTAAGCGGATGCATAGTGGTGAGTGTGTTGGGAACCGACCGGCTGGGAGACTGAAGAAAAAGTGGATTGAGTTAGTAAAGGAATGTCTGCAGGAGAGAAATGTGAGTTTGGCAGAGGCGAGAAGAAAGGTGCATGATAGGAGAGAATGGCGGGGTTTTGTGAGGGGTTATGGTTGTGGCCCACCTGGGCCAGGGGATGAACCCTACACTTGACGATTTACCATAGTGGGAGGGTATTCGTCGCGGTCCCGTGAAGCTCTAGGTGGATTTTCCGACTGCGACGAGTTCTACTAATTGGATCATGGTACACGAGGGGACTGGTAAGGACTGGGGCCCTTTCTTTCTCGACTTTTTATAATCTTCTAACTAGCTTTCTCCGATGCTTGTCACGCACCTTACTCCCAGTCTTGGAAATTAAAAGGAAGATGAGGAAGAAGAAGATATAGTAAACAAAAAACAGTTACGGGGAGATAAAGAAAACTAGAAGCGTGGGGTGGATTTTTTTGACTGCGACGAACTCTCACTTAAAGGTATGGGAGGGGGGGGCTTTCCTTTCGACTTACGTCATGCTCTTCTATTTAACCATCCTATTTCCGTGCATGTTACGCACCGCACCCCAAATCTAGTGGAACAAAGGGAGGATAATGAAAAAAAAAGAAAAGTTATTGAAGTACTTACTAACTGCCTATTTTATCATCAACAAATGTAAGAAAAATAACTCTGAATTAAAGTTACTACATATGAAACTAATAATCAATATGAAATCATTTGAAAGAACTCAATTAAGCATTAAAATAAATAAACATTAATGCATCAAAGACTAACCTTATTTACACTGACTAAAGGATCTGATGCTCTTTCCTCACTATCAAAGCTAACGGAAGCTTCTTGGGATATTGAAGGCGTAAGATATTGATTTGAGATAGAACCTGAAACTTTCGCGACTTGCGTTACTGTTGGTGATGGTATTTGGTTGGAGGAAATTTTATTGGCTTTAACTTCTGCTGACGTGGGGGAGGAATCAACTGATTGTAAATTGGATGATTTGATTTCCGTTGATGTGACCTCGGTGTTATCATCTTTTTCGCTTTCGGAAGATGAACTCTTTCTTCTTGATTTTAACTTTGAAAGAAGTTCCTCTCCACCAAACAATGCTACTCCTCCTACAGGTTTTTTAGTAGGAGATGATAGGGACTGTCCATCATTCTTAAAGAATGGTAAACCACCAACCATATTCTTAGTAGGCGATGATGATTGTGACAGGCTATCTCCCTTAAATAGTGAAGTTCCTCCAGCTTCACTCCTCTCCTGAAAGAAAGGTGTTTCTCCTGATGGCTTCTTCTCATTAACATGTTTACTTTTAACTTCTTTATTATTATTTTCTTTTCCTAATTTAGGAAGAGTCTGTTTAGGCTTAGAGGATATAATACCATCTGTTGAATCCCTTTCTACTTCTTTACTTTTATTCATCGATGATTTTAAACTTTTTTGTTCAGTCACAGCCGCAGATTTACTACTTTTGGATGACGTGAACAAATCACCGTCATCAAGTATGGACTTTGTTAAAGAATTTTTATGGACCGTTTCAGTGGAGTTATCAGCTGGTAAATTAATTTTTGACTGTTGTATGAAATCTGATTTAGTCACCTTTTCTCTAACTGTAGAAGATTTTTCCTTTTCATTCACTATCGGTTCCGCAACTACTGGTTTTGGCATCTTAATAGGCTTTTTATTTGAATCGCGTATTTCACATTTTGAATCAGCTGGTTTTGCTACTTCACTTTTTACTAATTTGGGAGTTTGACTATCCAAATTTTTCTCAGTATTGTCACCCAATTTATGCTTTGATTCGAAATTTGCTGAAAAAATGTCATCATTATCATCACTATCTGAAAATATCTTTAAGGTTTTAGTTCCTTTCCTTTGTACGTTAGTTTTTATTGTACTAAATATATCTTCATCACTATCAGAGCTAAAGATGTTTTTTCCTGGTTTATTTTTCTTTTGAATGCTGTTGTTAGTACTGTTATTATTAATACCATAAATATTGTTGTTATCAAAATCTTTGGTTTTTGTAAACTCTTTGGATAACGTGTTTTTAGCCAAATTTTCTTCATTCTTTACCTTGTTACTCGAGAGATTGTCGCTGCTAGGATTTTCTGAAATTTTCTTCACATAATTACTTTCAACCCCAGACTTTGCCGTCGGTTTTTTATTAGAAAATAAATCATCATCACTAGAGTCAATGTGAGTAATTGGTTTATCAGAGTTTTTATCAAGTACCGTAGTGGATTTTGATTTCAAGTCACTAAAAATGTCAGTAACACTGGAATCGTTAAAAATATCATTTGCATTAGAAACAGTACTTTTATTTTGTGTATTTAAAATATCATTTTGAGAACTTGTACCTTGACCTGGTGATACTGAAGGATCTGAAACTGTACTTCCGAAATGTGTTGCACCAGTTTCTAACTGTGCCGTTTTATCAAATTTTGATAAAGTATCTTTGGGTTTTGAAATTTTTTTACTGGAAGATTTGAAGATATCATCTTCACTGGAATCACTTTCAATATTTCTGTTATTAGATAAAGTATTAGGATTCGGATCATTTTTAAATAGTAACTCTTTATTACCATCCACCACCGTTTTCCAATCAGTAGTGTCATTAATAACCTTTTTTGGCTTATCAGGTTTTAAAACATTGGAACTTGACGATTCATCTGAACGAGATAATGATAGTACTTTTTTTTCACTAATTTTCTTTGACTTTGGAGTAAATATATCGTCATCATCCTCGTCGGATGATCCAAATAAGCTCTTTATTTGTGTTTTTTTAGGAATGGTTGCCGGATGGTTTTGGGAAATCAATTTCTTTCCTTTTGTCGACAATTTTGACGAAGAATCTGAATAAGTATTATTAGATTTGTCAAGGATAGGGTTATTGGAATGTTCAGAATTTGTGACCAAATCTGCAGACCTTAAGTAAGAGTTCGTGACATCTACACTTTGAGGAGGGTTTAAAGGTTCTTGGCGTACAGAGTTAGCTGATGGTTCCGATCCAGGTTTATTTACAGCTAAAGGTTTTTCACGGGATTTTCTGGGAGTGAAAATTTCATCATCACTAGAAGAGGAACTAAATATGCTAACCTTAGACTTTGTGTTTTGGGCTATGGAATCTACTTTATTGGACAATGATGAGGAATATGAAGACTGTGGTAAGGGTGGAGGTTCAGTTTGATAACTTGATGCCACAACTGATGTATTTCTATTTGACTGAGTTCTTTTGACTGAAGTAAATAAATCGTCATCCGAATCTCCAAATATAGAATCTAAGGTAGTAGCTCGATGATCCATCTTTGATTTTGCAGATACTGATGTATTTGAATCTAAAGACTTGGATTTGGACAGAACCGGAGACCTTGATATAACTGTAGATTGAGCAGACTTTGAAACAGAAGGCCGAAAAAGATCATCATCGTCATCTTCAAAAAATAAAGATGTAGATGATTTTTTCTTTTGGTTATTGGAAGAAACATTAACCTTTGAACTTGTGTTATTAATATTATGACTACTGGCAATAGATTTTGGCAAAAATAATCCTCTCTCTTCATCCTTTTCATTTGAAAGAGACTCCCTCTTACTGGTTTTCTCATTTGAAATATTCTGACTACCGCTATTTTGAGTCGAATGTTCTTTATTTGACCCAGATATATGCTGGCTTTCAATTGCTTTTGTGATTGCAGCATTAAAAATATTAATTCCTCCCACAGGTTTCTGCGAAAATAAAATGAGAGAAAAATATTACAGAATGGTAAAATCATTATTTTTAAGGGTTAAATTTATTTTGAAGCAAATTAGTGAATATCTAAATTAAATGACAAAAAGAGGACCTACATAATTCTATTTTTTAAATGACCAAATAGGCAATATTAGAACTATAATCGGGCTCTCTCAAAGTATGGAGAACTAGGCAGATGACACAAGAAAAACTCGAAAAAATACACTTCTAAAGGCAAGTTCACTTCAAAATAACAGTCATACATCAAGTCATGATATACTAGGTTAACAAATTATTATTATTATTATTATTATTATTATTATTATTATTATTATTATATTATTATATTATTATTATTATTATTATTATTATTATTATTATTATTAATAAAACATCATCAAAATTTTTTCCCCAAGGCACGTGACATGCACCAGAAACAGAAAAGTAGTAAAAAGAATATGACAAGTCAAAATTAAAGCCCACGCTTACGCCCCTCGTATTACACTTTAGTAAAACTTCGCATCCATGAAAACCCACCCCAGAGCTTCACGAACACGACGGACCCTCACTATGGCATATCGTCGTGTAGGGTTCATCCCAAGAGTAAGTTGTGCAAACCATACCCCCTCACAAAACCCCGCCCAATTTCACTACTATTAATGCCACCTTTCTCCTCCTCAGAATCCGATATTACTACTCTAATCCGACTTTTCTTCGGCTTCTCCCAGCGCCGGTATTCCAACACACCTCACTCACCACTCAATACATTCGCCTTAACCAAGCAAAACTCATCCCTTTCCACTAGACCTAAACCATCCTCAACGTACTTTTCCATTTATTCTCTCATTTACCCCTTTCTTCAAAACCACACACACCTCTCTAATACATTCATTCCTTATTTTAATTAATTCTCACACCTATTTGAATTAACTAATATAAATAGATAATATATATAATAATAAATAGTATATATATATATATACTAATATATATACATTAATATAAATATATAATCATTGTATAGATATAATATATATATAATATTTATTATATATATTATATCTAATTTATCTACCTTATTTCTTCCTCGGTAAATCTATGATTACTAAGTCTGTAGTCTTTCATCCATCTTTCGACTCCTAAATATATATATATATATATATACTTATGATATATAATATATATATATATATATAATATATATAATAATATAATATATTATATATATATATATATATAATATATATATTATATATATATAACTTTATAACTATGGGGGGGAGAGGGGTTAGAAAAGAATTCCCCGATGTATGTTCCCAAACTTAACGCTTCTGCGCTACGCTGTCGCAAAAGGCGACTAAAGGGACGAAGCGGATGAGAAGTAATGGTCCCGAATCGACATGGGATTCCCTCACATTTTGGCATTTAGGTGTAGGGTGACATCCCATGCACACTCCCAGTGATCATTTGGATTCGCCCTCTAACGCTCTATATGCCCTCTCCTCTCTTCTCACACAGGAGTAGACTCTCCACATCACATACAGACTATAAAACACTACTACTGCTAATACTATTATAGAAAACATCGTTTTTTTTTCATATATCCCTATGTATGTTCTGCCTGTTGCAAGAGGCGAAAAAAAGATAGTAGTAGTAGTTAGATTGGCTACCCACATATTCACTTATCCTTGTTGCGAATGCTTTCATACATGCCTCGGGCCTGGGTCGTGACCTTCGTAAGCACCTTGTATCTCGGCGAAATTGTTATGTAATACGCTTTGGGTACATTGAAAAGCTTATGAATAAATGGCGAGAGAGAGAGCAGATGAGTACGTTATTTTAAAAAAGCGGCAATATTAAATACTTTGCTGCGACTGAACAAAGTAAGAAGCAGTTAAGACGAGGGGTCTGGTTAGAAATATGTATGTGCTGGAGTGGAATGGAATGAGAGGGGGAGATAAGGAGTTCCAATTCTGATGTGTGACCTGTGGCGCAGAGCTATGATAGATTTGTTGTAGATCACTTAGATCTATATGGGTTAAATTTAGAGTTAAAAAATCAAGGCATGTGTGTGTTGTAACATAATGGTTCATCTGGAGGGTGATGTTGGAGGACAGTGCCAAATTCTGGGATACATCTCTGCAATATGTTTTGGAGAGCGCGTCGTGCAGTAGATCTTCAGATTGATTTGTTTGGTACGACTCTAAATGGTAGTCATGACAGCAACAAAAGGAGTCGTTTAACAGGCGACCTTTGTTGGTAAAAAACAAAATAGTAAGAAAATGATTTCTGTGAGCAGAGAGGTATGTGTGTTGTTAAGCAATATCTCTTCAAGTAAAAGAGGTCGTCATAAAGCTATACTTAGATTGTATTAGTCAAAGATGTTATCGAATTAAAAGTTATTAATTGATTTTGTGTGTTGTGAAGGAGAGAGTTAAGGTATGTGGGTGGATTAATTATCAGATTTATTTGTTTTATGTAAATTAATGTTAAGTTGGCTAATGGATCATGAGGAGACCAGAAGAGAAGGAAAAAGCTTGAGAAGAATTAAGAGTGAAAGTTAACGGCAACAAGGGTAACTACAGGAAAATGTATGTGATGAGCTTGCCAAATAAATCGTTGAATTGAAACAAGATGGAATCGAAACAAATTTAATGCCAGATGAATGGAAGTTTTTAATAGTCGAGAAAAGATGTGAATATAGCGAATAAGAATGCTAAATAGTGCATTCGTAAAAAGATGTGATGCAAGAGTTAAATAAGAAAGAGCGTGTAATTGCTAACAAGCAAATATGAGATTTAAAAAAATAAATGTGTATAAAAATTATCATAAGGAGGAAAAAGGAAACTAGACTTAAAAGTTGATCCAAATTTGTCAGTATAAAAAAAGGGGGGGCGTAAATGAACAGTTTGGAAAGAGGATGAATGGATACTTACAATGGAATACAGAAAGAAGAGAATAAGATGAATCTTCATAGAAATAATGGAATCAAGGAGGGGCTTTCTGCGCTGATAATATGTAATCCAGGAAAGTGATTGACGGAAAACTCAAATGTCTGCAAAATCTATTCAGTAATGAAGAGGATTAGTGAACGTTTGGATCTATAATCGTCTAAGAAGAAATACGGTATAGTGATAAAGTTGAAAGAATGTTAACTTAACATCTATACAAATGTAGTTCGGATGGTGCAATGTTCAAGCACATATAGAGGCGAGATTGTGATTAACTACATAGAGAAGTTCTGTAACAAAGCTTTGTGGAAAGTAAGGTTCTGAAGGATTGCAGGAGAGCAGTAATAGTACCCTTATATAAGAGTAAGAGAGAGAGATAAGGCGAAATTGAAAAACTTAATAAGGGATAGTTTATTGAGTGTTTTATGGGAGATTACATCGCTGGTATTGGTTAGAATATGGCCATCGAGTGACTGATCGGAACTATTAGTGATGAACAATGTGCATTTAAAAGTGGTAGAGGATATGTAGATCAAATTTTCACATTAAAACAAATGAGTGAGTAAAATGATGAATAAAATTTCTTATTTAGTTTATAGCTTTGCAAACCATGCAGAATGACAATTTAATAGGGAAGCTTTGTGCAGGTGCAGATGACTATGGTTGTGGTGATAGCCACTGGCCACGAATCAAACATATGTTATATGACGGAAGAGTGCATGTAAGCGTGATTAATAAATAAGAGTTTAAAAGTAAATTGTTTAATATTTTAATAGGGAGTGAGCAGGTTATGCCCTATGCTTCCTTGGCTTTATTAATTGTCATATGTGATTAGGTGATATAAGAGTTAGAGGTAGGGTGTAAAGAATATGTTAGAATGTTGAGAGAAGTAAAGATGTGCAATGTGCCTTGCTTAGTTGTACCCTGAGCGATTTAGTTTGTGTGTGCGAATCTGAACAAAGTTTAGCAGGATCAAACAGAGAGATTTGGCAGGGTGTGTAAAAAAGAAGATTTGAAAGTAAACTGTAGATACATAATATTAAGTATATGGTAGTGATGTGAAGAGAATATGCTGCATGAAATCATGTTGGATGGTGAGAAATTGAAACAAGTATCTGAGTCTAGATATTCAGGTCTTATGTTCGATGAAAAAGAACGGATGAATGCGGAGTTTTTAGTTAGAAAGTGTGTAATGTATGTAGTGCTTTGCAATTAAATCCTTGTCGAATGTAAGTGACTATTGTTGTACGTGCGAGTGTAGTTAGTAAGTGAAACTATGGTGTGTAGAAGGAAAAGGATAGAACCAAAGGTCAGTCTCTTCAGATAGATACTCTTAGGGTAGTGTTAGGTGTGAGATAGAAATGATTAAATGAATTTATAAAACGTTTACCACCACCACCACTTCCATATACTTTACAAAGACAAATTATTAAAAATATCAAAACCACATCATTATAAGTGATGAAACGATGCCAAAATAATATCCAATTCTGATGCCAATTCCAAAAAATTTGCAGATTTCTTCCGATTATTGATGCCTATTTCAATTCATCGTACTAAGCCAAAACGATTTCTAATTCCACCAAAAATTCCTTTTATGATTCAGACGCCAATAACAGAAAAATTGCAAATTCTTCAGATTCTCGATGATCTTTCATATTCATCTTAATCAATATATTAAATAACTCTAATAATAAAAAAAAAACAAACAAAACAAACCCTGCTCCATGCTGTCTTCTTGCGCCTTTTCATTCACGTGACCTTCCAAACCACCTTCTGGAGTTTGAACATTTTGGCTTTTGACAGAGTTCGGTTTGGCTGTACCTTTACAATAAGAAGACGTCTTTAGGATATATATATATATATATATATAAACTATATATATAATACTATATATAATATATAAATATATATATATATTATATAATATAATATATATTATAATATACTATATATATATTATATATAATAATAATATATAATATATCAAACTACCTTTTTAACGTGCTTATCCCCTATGCAGGGGGAGGGGACTACAAGAAATCGAACTTTAAGACCTGGCTATCCTCAACCAGTCCGCCATCCAACGAGTTCCAGTTCGAGTTTTAAGTTCTTCCCCATCGTAAATAAAACTCCAACTGCCTACGCGGAGATTAAAGCCAGCCCTCCCGTATGGAGAGCGGCTACAAACCTCCCTGCGCTCACGAGCGCGTATTTATAATATTATATATATAATAATATATATATAAATATATATATATAATATATAATAAATAATATAATATATATATATATATATATATATATAATATATATATTATAATATATATTATATATATAGATATAGTAATATAATATATATAATATAATATTTATATATATAATAGATATATATTATATACTATATAGTAATATCATATATATATATATTATAGTATATATATCAGTATATATATATATATAATATATAATAATATATAATATATATATATAGTATATATATAAATACTTATATATATACTTCTGGTTCGGAATTCTTGCCCACTATATTCTACACATTCTTGCACTTGGAGTGCGTAAGGGCAGTGCATGCGCCCCAAATCCTCCTATTACTGGTGGCATAGAACATAAATCCAGGCCAGAACGCATTCGCCCCAGATCGTATCTAGACACATCACCAGAGGGAAAGCCTCATTATGTAATCTACCACCTTGTCACCTAAAGCTGCACAAATCTCCAACCCTCAACCATATCTTCCAGCATGTCCTGCCCAATATCAGCAGAGCCTCCGCACACGGAAATTCTTAACCATCATCCACATAATTCAATCCATACTTCAATTAAAAATTAATGGTATGAAGAATAATCAAAGAACTTATCAACACCTTAATTAAGTACAATAACAAGCACTCCCATGCCAGGAATCTAACCTCACACCACAAATACTTACCTCACTGAATTTCCTAAATCAAAATCTTTAATACAAACAAACGCTTGAACGTTAAACAGTGCCTTTTTGCACTACAAAATTCCCGAGTAACAAACACCTTAAATACACACAACAAATAATGAACAAATGACCCAATATTCACATACCAATTTTATTAAAAAAAAAAAAAAAAAAACACAAACTAAATATTTTTTTATCCCACAAACCACCTGCTCAATCACACCAGAACAGACATAGTCTTTTCACTCAGTAACTCATTATAATAACCTTGATATGGCCATGGACTTCAATGACCATCACCCTGCATGGCTTGACACACACATATATACACCAAGAGGTGAAACACTCATAGACAGCTTACATGCACTCTAGTATCCCAATAAAAACAACCAACTAGACAACCATATCCAATATAACAAATCTCCACTCCACCGAGATCTGTTTCCCCCAAATACAAGTTGCAGCAACATAAACATTTCATGGCCTCTCCTCTGACCAAATTCCAATATTAATTCCAATTCAACACAAACACCATTCAACTGATATTTCCTAGAGCTGCACCACCAACACCATCCATCAACAGAGAAACAGAGACATCTGAATCATAATAAAACTAACTACAATTACTTTCCAAATAGCTGACTTTCAATCACTCGACAAAGCAATCCAAAAATACAATAAAACTAAATAAAAACATTAAAAAAAAAATACATCCCCCAATTACAGACACCTTAATAAAGTAAAAAAAAAAACACAGCCAAATCAAGATCAAATAAACCTAATCATAGACCTAACAATAAAACAAATAACTTTATCAGCTCAAATAAGAATAAAAATTTCTAACATTACACCGCAACACAAAAGCCATGAAAAAATACAACAAAATAATCCTAACAACTAAAAAAATCTTT
>JABUQX010002325.1:22500-23641 GCA_015478945.1 Trachelipus rathkii | reverse complement strand
ATATATATTAAAAAAAATTTTTAATACTTTGAGACGCTAAGAAAAAACTTCTTCGTTGTTTTAAGTTGAACTTTTTCTATTTTGAAGAAAAACAAATTTGAAATGTCAAATTTTTGCAATAGACGACTCAAACGCCCAAAAAAAGAAAGGAACGACAGGGTAAAATAAATAAGAAAGAGAAAATAACAATACATTTATAGTTAAAAAATAAAGAATAATAATAATAAATAATAATAATTAATAATAATTAATAATAAAATAATAATAATAAATAATAATAACAAAGAAAATAATATAATAATAATAATAATAAAAATGAGAAAAATAATTCATCCTGAAATAATCAATTATAATAATGAATATAGAAAATAAACAATAAAAAGTAAAAGTAAAAGTAAAAAGTTAAAAGTTAAAAGTACAAGTAATAATAATAATAATAAAATAATTAATAAATAATAATAATATTATATAATAATAATAAAAATAATAATAATTAATAATAATAATAATAATAATAATAATAATAATAATAATAATAATAATAATAAATATAATATTAATAATAATAAAATAAAACAAAAGTTTTGCAATCTTGTCCCTTCTCTAATATTCTTAAGAAAAAGAATAAAATAATAATCATAAAACAGCCCATCTAGAAATTATAGAAGATAAATGTTTTATCATTGTTCATAAATTGTATTCAGTATGGAGAAATTACAATTTAAAAATTTGATAACATATAACACCCCCCCCATACAGTTTTTACATTTATATACTTCAATATTTATACAATTTAATACAATAAGTTATACAAAATAATAATAATAATAATTAATTCATATACTATAATAAATAATAATATTAATAATAATAATAATAATAATAATAATAATAAAATAATAATAATAATAATAATAATATATAATAATAATAATTAATAATAATAATAATAATAATAATAATAATAATAATAATAATAATAATAATAATAATAATAATAATAATAATAATAATAATAATAATAATAATAATAATATAATAATAATAATAATAATTAATAATAATAATAATAATAATAATAATAATAATAATACAGCTGCAACCACCGCCAGGAACCCTCCAGGAGCTGCGCAGCAATGCT
>JABUQX010002325.1:12500-17500 GCA_015478945.1 Trachelipus rathkii | reverse complement strand
TCCAACATCTTGGCCGAAACTCTTACCCTAGACATTTTAGAAATCCTTTCTTTCGCAATTGTTCCATGCCAGTCCTCTGTTAATACTCTCAGAGTTTCGCCCTCAGTAGAACTAGCATCTTCTTTCATTAGGCTTCAAATCGTTCACCCAGAGGTCTCCAGAGGATCTTGCTTCTAGGCCATAAGTAACACTGGTCCAAGAGTAATACAAGCAAAAAGAAAGGACAGGTTGCTACTCTGCGCCCTAAACCGATCAAGAAAAATCTTCTGTCCTTACACTACAAAACTTCCAACCTTCTTTATATATATATATATATAATATATATATATAATAATATAAATATATATAAATAATATATATATATATATATATATATATATTATATATAAATATATATATAGTATATATATATAAATATATATATAATATATATATAATAGATATATATATATATATATAATATATATAATAATATATATATATAATATATATATAATAATAATAATATATATATTATTATAAATATATATTATATATAATATATGAAGTACTTGTGGTAGACTCTAAAATACCTCACCTCAATCCGCGGATAGTATTTTTACTATCCGCCATCCGAAGAATAGTCAAAAATCAACCATCCGCTACATCTATAAAAGACATAAAGATGCAGGCGCAGGTAACACATGACAAACAAATATATTTCAGTTTCGGAAACAAACGTATACCAATATACAATACAAATTATTTTATTTATTATAAATTATAAATTTAAAATTAACAGTTTAATACTTTCAGTTTCAATAATCAATAAAATATAATAATAATAATAAAAATAATAATAATAATTATAATAATAATAATAATAATAAAAAATAATAATAAAATAATAATAATAATAATCAATAATAATAATAATAATAATAATAATAATAAATAATAAAAAATATTTTATTAAGTTAACCGACTCCGACTCCGACTCCCCTTACACAGTAATTTTCGACTCCGACTCCGACTCCACCTCCGACTCCGATTTTTTACTCACTCCGACTCCGACTCCGACTCCACTTGCACAGAATTTTCAACTCCGACTCCGACTCCACTGGAAAATTGCACGACTTCACGACTCCGACTCCACGACTCGACTCCGACCCGCAGCCTGGCATAATAGGAAAAGATAAGTAGAATCTGATCAAGTCGATAAAACTTGTATAAAATACAATATTTGTATCCTATATATGTTTATCAACCCTAATCTTGAATATAGATTATAAGGTCGTAAAGGGTTTTGACTCCCCTTATGAGGGGCGCAACAGCAGAAAAATGGACTGAATACATAAAGAGAAGTAGAGAAAAGAGTGAGTCCAGAGAAGGAAAGGAATTGGAAGGATTTGAGTAAGAGGAGTCGAGTTAGTACCGCACCGTGCTTGAGCGTGCGGTTCGTGCTGCTATTAATAAATATTCGTTTAGTCCCATATTGGTATCAAAATATGTTTATAATGTCGTAGACCGAGTATGAGGGTTGTAAGTTTGTAAAGGGTTCTGGGACCCCCCTCCGGTTTGTCGTTACATTAATTTATTCATTATGATATGTTACTTTATTGATTGAAAACTTTGTACGTTACATATATTCATGATATTTTATTTAAAGAACTTATTTTATGTTATGTTTATCAAAATGATACTCAAAATATACTTGGATCAATAATCATGAGGAGGAGGGGGGGAAAGGGTGGAGGTAGATGCGGTATTTATTTACCGATTTACGATTTACTGCTTTAGGATCAGTAAACTTATTAAACTTACTATTATATTTATTTCAAAGAAACTTATTTTGTATGTTATGTTTGACAAAACTTTGTTATTTTGAAATTATTCGTGGATTATGAAGTAGTAATGTTATGATAAATTTTGTTAAATATTATGTTAATGTAAAAAAACTTTGTTACGTAGCATATATTCGTTCGTCAGTATGATAATTAGACAAGCTTATGATAAATTTTTGTTAAAATTATCATGTAATGTAAAAATAACATGACATGCTAGAGATATGCTTGAAAAATGTAAATAGGTTACGTTTTGTATTTCTATGTAGTCACTTATATGCTGTTAATTACAACTTTGTTAATTAGCTGTTTGATTCGTGATGTAATAAGAGGAGAAAATATGATCTAGTTATTGATTCGGAAGCTGGCACTCCCATGGTATTTGATTCTAGTGTTCATAACTCAGATTGCTACACTTATTGTACGATGTGTTAAGTAAATCATGATTGCGTTTATCCAAAATTAGATTATAGAAAATGGACACCTGTATATCACTAATTAATATTCAATTATCACGATTCAATATAATATCATGATATGTCATTCAAGAGAACGGGCTAGATCGGTTCTAATTATGAGCGGGTTATAGTCGTAAATGATGTATGGCCCCCATGGAGGGGGTTCACATAGAGATGGAGGAATGCATTTATATATATATAGAGAAAGATGTCGGATTCTGAAGGTTATATGGAAGTCGCAGAAAAGAGAGTTGAGGTCAGAGTATCGAGTTTCGTACCGCACCGTGCTGATCCGTGTTTTTGTGTTCTAATTAATAATATATTGTATTAGTCCCACTGTATCAAAATATATGTATATATATAACTTCGAATTGTTTGTAAGTCGTAAGTAATCTTGTACCCCGGAAGAAATAAACGAACTCTAATTTGTAGAAGAATATAAAAATGAATTAAGATTGTCTAAATACCGGACCTCTGGATCCTTATTCGCTTTCTTATTTAGAATAAATTCTACCCAGTTTCAATGATTTTTATAGTCGTAGAGCTCAAAGAATTCAACCTTTTAAGATGTATGGCTCCCATATGCCAACTAATTAAAGAAATAATAATCCAAACAGAGAAATATAAATGATAGACCAATGCACTACATTTTTAGTAGAACTAAATCTTCAAAATCTAAAACACCAAATATTTCTATATATTATAGTTTTTAATTTGTTTAATTTTTTACTTATTTTAATCAATATAGATATTGTTATGTGTCATTATTTACAATTTTGATCATTTAATATTATTCTATTAATGTTTTATAACGCTAAAATTTATTTACACTTCCTTAACAGGTAAACCCATGTAGCTGTAACAAAACAGCCCCACGACCACCTCCCACAGTCACCCCACTCCATACCAATAGTTATAAATATAAAAAAATAAAATTATTTTAATCTAAAAAATATATCATTTATTAAACAAAGAATAGAGAATAAATAATATAAAAGTTGTCTTATACATAAGCAACCACTGTTTTTTTTTAAGCTTTTATTTTGTTTAAGGACAAAATATATTTTTTTACAAAATTTTATTTTTTTGTTAATTTTTATATAAAATTACATAAACAGCGTTTTAAGAGAACAAGAGTTTTTGAACACACACCTTAAGATTTAAATTCCACCGTAAATCAACACCTATCAATAAGGATGAATAGATCGATCTATCATGGATTTTGTGCTTGGTAGATGTAGCAGTTAAGCGGTGGACTGATGGAGGGTTGATTTACTGATTTAAGAAGTGTAAAAATTCACAATTTACGTGATAAACATAAAAAGAATAAAATTTTTATAAAACAAAATGTTTAAGCAAAAAACAAAAAGAAAAAGAAAAATAAATAAAATATAGACCATCTCTAAAAATAAGTACCGAAAATTCATTCAAAGATAAAAAAGTTAATCACCAAAAAGTAAATGTAAAAATGAAACTTAAAATAAAAAAAGCAAACAATATATTTTAGTTGACGTTTATAAAAGAAAACGAAATTTGAAAATATAAATGTTAGTCTTCAACCTTTAGAAAACGGGTTACTTGCAAGATGCATCATGCTCTTCCTTCCAGTCCTATTTTCCTTCCTCTTCTGTTTTGCATTTCATTAATTTCTTCTTTTATTTCATTGGGGACCACCTCTGGGAGTCCCCATACATCTATTAGAAAACTTGAATCCCATATTTAATACTACTATCATATAAACCAAATACATTATACCAATATGGCTCTTAACAATTTTTTCTAACTCAGCAATCGAATCGCTCCAGCACATGCCGTTACCAACTCTGACTCGTTCTTAGAACTCCTTCCTCCATCCTTCCTCCTCCTACTTCTTCCTTCCTCCATCTCTTCTGTTTTTTGCGTTCCGTTTATTCTTCGGGTCCCCAAATATTCCTTTACGAACTACAACCCTCATAATTCTGAGTTCTGCGACCTTATATAACATATATTTTGATACCAAGTGGACTAAAACATAATATTATTAAATTCAGCACCACACTCGCTCCAGCACGGTGCCGTACGACTCGACTCCTCTGACTCAAACTCTTTCCGACTCCTTCCTTCTCTGAACTCCACGACTCCTTATCTAACTTCTCTTATGCATTCGTCCATTTCTACTGTGACCCCCCCTTCCAGGGGCCGCCCTACATAATTACGACCTTATAACCTCATATTAATCTACGGGGTTGATGACATATATAAGGATACAAATATTGTATTATTATACAAAATGACTAAATCGCAACCGCACCGGCTCCAGCCAAACCGGTGCCAGCTCCGAATCTACTGAATCCTTTCCCCCTAGCAATATTCAAATTCATTCTCTACGTATTTCTACTTTTAGGGCCAGCACCCCCTCCGGCGGTGCACGACATCGTAACCCGTCTACGACGAGTTTACGCCTTCACCTGGGCCGGCCAAATTTAGGGCGGTACTAATATCCTAACCGGTATAATATATATAATATATATAATATATATATATATATATATAATATAAATATATATAATATATATATATATATATATATATAATAAAAAAACATTAATATATAATATATATATATATATATATATATAATATAAATATATATATATATATAATATAGAATATATATAATATATATATATATATATATATATATATAATATTTATAAATATAATATATATATATATAAAT
>JABUQX010002324.1:67500-152252 GCA_015478945.1 Trachelipus rathkii | reverse complement strand
TGCTCACCTATACATATATATATTCTATTATCTTATTATCCATATTTTATATTATTATATTTTTATTTATATATATTTATTATTATATATTATATATATTATATATATCTTATTTTTTACTATATATTATATTTTAATATATTTATCTATAATATTTTATTCTATATCTCTTTATCTATATCTATCTTTATATATTATAATATATATATATATATATAAATAATATATATAATATATATATAATTATATATATTCTTATCTATTTTATCTATATATATAATTATTCTTAATTATATATATTATATTTTATATATTATTCTTATATATTATAATCTATTCCTTTATTTTCTCTTTATCTTATATTATTCTCTTCCATTGTCTTCATCACCTGCAATTTCTAATATTTTAATATCCGCGCTAAACCAAAGAAATAATTTACGATGGATATAGGTTGAGTAAAGTCAAATACTTTTCTGCTCTTTTCCTTTAGGGTTGATACCCTACCGCATTAGCTGTCGACTGAGAACGTATCATTAATATCTATGACGTCTGTCACTGACCATCCTATCTAACCCAAAAAAATTATGATTTCATCGTGAACAGACATTTAAAGCGGAATCGAGCTCCCGTCAATTAGTAGAAATAACACCAAGATTTTCACCCTGTCCTTCCCTCGTTTGTAATAAGATTTTACACTATAACATTGCTCTTCACTCTCAATTATAATATTTTACTTTCTTCGCGAAACAAAAAACCTTTCGGTGAAACATTATTATAGCGTAAAATCTTACGAACGATGGGAAGGGAATGGAGGTGAAAACCTTGATTGATTATTCTGCTCTTCTGACGGGAGTCTCGTTCGCTAAATGCTGTTCTAGATATCTAACTTTTTTTTGGTTTAGAGGCTCATGTGCTTACTTGAAAGGTTATACTCTCCTAATTTGGGTAGGCAGCTATATTATATATTATATTATATATATATATATATATACTATCTATATATATTTCTCTATATAATATATTATATATATATTCATATATATATATATTATTTTATATTTTCTTATCTAGTTTGTAATATATATTATCTTATTATATATTCTATATCCATTTTATTTACTATTTTATTATACTTATTTATATATATTATTATATTATATATATTTTATATATACTTATTATTTATATTTATATATATTCTTATATATATATTATATTTCTTAATTATATATTAATATATCATATTATATATATATATTATTATTTATCTTATATATTAATATATTATCTAATCGAATTCTATATATATCTAATATTTATTTATATAATACTATTTATCTATATTTATTATTATATAATATCTAAATTATATCTTATTATCTATTCTATCTATATTATATATCTTATATATATATAATATTCTTATTTCTTTATATAGTATATTATCCAGACCATTATTGCTCCTTTGGATGTTATTTTGGAATTAAGTCATATATGTCCCTTCCAGATTTTTAAACTTTAGTTGTTTCCTTAGTAGCTTTTAAAGCTATTTTTTCAATATAAAGATCTATCACTTACTTCCATTATGCCACTATTTTAATTACATAAAGGTAAATTTTAACTTTAATAATTATAACCAAACACTTTACAAAATGGAAAAGATTTCAAAGTAAAAACTGCTGTTGCCATACTTTTGACACAAGAGTTTAAACTATATATATAATATTAGCCGTTTTCGTTTTTTGCATGTGGCTCTATACGCTGTGAGATAGTGTAATGTGGCTAATTGCCGGTTTGAATACTCGAATGTTCGGTGTCATATTAATCGATTTCCGTAGTTGTTCTCAAAATCTTTGATTCGAGGATCCTGTTGTAGGGATACGGATCGGAGTGTTATATGTTGTGTTTTTTTAATAAAATAAATATATATATACACAGAAAAATAATTTTAACAACTTATCGTACATTGAGTCAACTATTGTTTGTTTGATGGAGTTTATCGATTTGCAAAG
The DNA here is from genome assembly GCA_015478945.1 of Trachelipus rathkii. Lineage (NCBI taxonomy): Eukaryota > Metazoa > Arthropoda > Malacostraca > Isopoda > Trachelipodidae > Trachelipus > Trachelipus rathkii. The sequence continues at coordinate 150,240 of JABUQX010002324.1, read as the reverse complement.
AACTTTGATTTAAAGCTAATTTCATGCATGAAACATTCATCAAATCAACGAACTCCTACGCCGCAATCTTTTCTTTATCCGTCAATTATTATTTTGTTTTATATTTCATTCATTCGTTAGCATTTTCCACTAAAATTCCGGTAAGCACAGGAAAGACCAACCTAACAGAATTTAGGAATATTACTCTATTATCCGTTTCGTTTAGCATTTTTTACTAAATTTGTTGCAAAAATTGACAATAAAACGAACGACTTTTTAGGCAATTTTCTTCTTAATACTTTTCGTTCTTTCTGTTTTCATTTCTAAAACGCCTAATATTCTATTTTACTATACTATCATAATATATATATTCTCTTTTTTTCTTTCTTTATTTTTTATTACTATCTATTATATATTCTATATATATATTCTTTAGCTATTTAAGGATGGATATTGGGGCTTTTGGAGGCCTATGTTATTAGTTTTTTTCATCTATGAGTCTTATTATCTTTTTTAAGGTTTATTTTTTTTTGGTATATTAAATATTATTTAGCTTGCGTCGGTTAGTATATATCTTAGTATATTTTTTATACTTTATCTTTATTTATTTACTAGTCTTATATATATTATGTATATCCTATCTTTGAGAAGATGAGTGGAGAGAGAGGTGAGCATAGAGAGCAGTCCGTAGATCGATTCAAATCTTTTTTGTTTCCATAATTATTATTCGTACGCATTTTCACTGGTGAATGAAAGTTTCGATGCCCTGCGTCGAATAATTTTGTATCTTTTTTAGCCTCGTCGTAAAGGTTTGTACTGCTTGAGCTTTTTCCTATATTATTTTTATATTAATATACTGATATATCTACCCGTACGCCCATTGCTTTGAAATTTACTCTTTGGAGAGTAGTGAAGGCAAAATTTGATTAATGAAATTTTAATATTTTTATATTTTATTGTTTATTACTTTTAAGTAGTTGATTTTCTTTAATTTATTTTTAAATCAGTTTCTTTTTTAGCACTTTATATAAAATTCTAGTAATTTTATTTTACTTTTACTATTTTAAAATTTATTTTCATTATAAAAGACTAAAATAATTTGGTATGGAAAATTGCCCTCCCCTGCCTACGCCTATGTATACTTTAGTAGATGATATTCCTTGGTAATTTTTCGAGTATATTCGTTCTCAGTCGCAATCATGCGGTGGTTCGACTCAGAGGAGGCAAGTTTTCTTTACTTTCCCGTAATTGTTTCTTGTTTTATGCGGTATATTTATATTATATATATATATATATATATATATTCAGGGACATTTATATGAATTATTATACTATATAATATATATATATATATATATATATATATATAATATATATTTATATATATTATATATATATATTGTTCTTTGTTATATATATATATATATAAATATATATATATTTTCCGGGACTTTTGGGTCAAACCCTTCATGAATATCCTTTTTTTATATGGCACTATATTATTTAACACTCAGTTAGTGTTTTTAAATGACAGATAGTGCGGTTTTGACTTATCAAAGGTAGTTAACCTAAGATTACCTAAAAAAAAAAAACTTAATCTACCATTTTCTTACCTAACAATATCAGTCCCACTATCATCATAAAATATTTAACCAATCATTTACAGTTACCACACAATTTCACAGTCTAACACACTACCAGTTTTTTTAATCTAACTTAGCATATCACTTTATAAGGTGTCTTGTATACACTAACTTAATATCATACCTAACAAAAACGTGATCTAATTTGACTTTTCAATAATTTCAATAGCTCTAAATAAACACTTTATCTCGCAATAAAAACGTATCAGCAGCTGTTAACGTACCAATATTGATATATCAAAACTTAACATAAGACTACAAATCCTAGCATAACCTAACAAAAACAACTATAACCTAACTGATTTAACCTAACTTACCTAACTAATATTTTCTTGAGAACATTTTATTGCTTTATTGAAATATTTATTCTTTCAATGTTTGTCTGCTTGTTTTTTGTTTTTGTTTTGGTAATTTTTTTTTAATTTTTGGTAAAAAATTATTCCCTTATTGACCCTAAAGCAGTAAAACAGTAATACAAACTACCCACACCACCCCTCTCATCTCTCCGTAATCAATTATATCAGTTATATATGTTCCAACATTTAATGTATACAACTTTGCATGTTTCATAAACATAACATAAAATAAATTCATTGCATGTGGAAACTAATAAAAGTTTGTATATTATTATATAATATTGCATGAACGTTTCGCATGAAATATACTGACAAACATATAGTCATTGCTTTATTTTGTATTTCTATAAACTAACACATGTTGTATTTACGAAAAGACTTTATGACCTGAATATTTGTAATATAGTTTACAGAAAATAGCATCAAACCTTGAACAAAAAGTAACAGAAACGATTCCAATGGGATTTACATATCCAAAGTCCGACAAAATTGCTACTACGGAAAGTTGATTTTTCTTTAATTTTCCAAAATGGCCTCCATCGCAACGTGAATTCTTTGAAAGTGAATGACTTGTGACACAAATTATAAAATTAATTTTTAATGCTGAGTTTAAATTTTATATTATTTTTTATGCTTTTAGGTCGGATACTAATTTTAATGACGATTTCTGCTTTTATTTCGAATTCCATCGTAAGATATAGTAACTGTTTGATGACGTAGACGCCTGGCTGTTCTAAGCTTTCAATATAAAGATCTAAGTAGTTCGTTGATCTTATAAAAGAAACGCACAAAACTTATAGTTTTAGTGTTAACCGTGAAACAGTGTAGTGCATATCTTGTGATTTCAGTGTTAATGCCTTTTATTTTAAAGTAGATTATTTAGTATATAAATTTTAAATTATTTTATAAAGTAAACTTCAACATGAAAATTAATCTGTTTTCTTTTCTTTCTGTTTCAGGCTTTAGATTTGTTGAAATTCAGTACAGCTCACGTACTAACTAAATATCTATATTAAATAAATTTATATAAATAAATATATGTATTTATAATGGATGCTCATGAACCTATTTGCATATTATGTAAGAAGAACAGGTAATCAGATAATTTGAAGCTTATACAGAGAAAAGGTGCAGATGGAATCATCGAAACTAGAAAACAGAGTTTTTCAAACCTCTGTGATCCTGCAGGAGATCTTGTGCAAACTTTGCGTCAGAAGTGCTTCGTAGTCAAGAAAGATACACAAATTTCAGCAAGAAGACCATCTATCGAATCTGAGCCCTCTGTTAAAATGAAAAGATCCCGTTCCACTCTTGGTGTTTTTAACAGTGGAATTGATTGCTTTTTATGAGAACAGTTAGTAGATTTCAGAGAAGAATACACCCTTAAGTTATAATTTGTCACTGTTAAGACTGATATATTCTCCAACGCAATACTTCAAATATGTAAGAACACTAATGACAGGTGGTCTGTTGATGTACATGGACGCCTGGCACATTTTAAAAGTGTCCTCCATGCAGCTGACTGTGTGTATCATCAATCTTGCAGTGTAAATTTCAGAAACAGAAACGGTATTCCCTATAAATACAGGAATATTAGTGATCAACGACAAAAGAAGATAAAACTTGGTCGACCTGAAAATGAAACACAAGCAAAAACGTTTGAAAAAGTATGCTCTTACCTAGAGGAAAATGAAGATGAACTACATAGAGTAAGTGATGTAATTTCAGTATTGATCCGGCGTTTGAAACATACTGAAGAGAAAGAATACAGTTCACGATACCTGAAATCAGAACTTATTGAACATTTTGGAAAATCATTATTTTTAATTGAAAAGCAAGTCCAAAAGTATATTGTCGTGGTAAGAGAATCTGTTAGGTCTATAGTAAGAGACCATTATGAATGTCACCAGAATCTTAATGATGAAGTGCAAAAACAGCAGCAAAGTTAATTAAAGGTGATATAAAGTAGAAAGTATTTGGTCTTGGAAAAAAAGAATTTTATCACGCATCAGTTGATTTGGATATGCAGAAAAGTCTGAAAAACCTTCCGTCCAGATTAAAATTACTATGTTCGAAACATAGCTGCCATTATTCAATGTATAATGCAGGCGTGTGCGCCACGAGCTATCATACCACAAATGCAGATAGGACTTTCGGTTTTGGTGTATTCCCATGCCTGATCCCAGTTCCTTTTTGATGTACTGAGTCATCTTGGTTTTAGTAGTTCCTATCAAGAAATCAGAAAGTTTTTACGCAACGTATAAGTAGTTGTTGGTGGAGATCTCATAGAAAAAGGGTGAAGATGGAACAGTTATTTTTGCTGCGGACAATATTGATCACAACGTTACGACACTTAAAGGCGATAAGACATTTTATGGCATGAGAATGATGGCAGCGATAACCTAACCTCTCTAATATATTGGCCACCAATAAATACTAACATAACAAAGTTTTAACTTATCAATAACTGCTAAAATAGCAATATCTAACAAAATTGTTAAAGCTACATTAACGTCAATTACTCAGATTTCTTACCTTATCGAAACTATGAGCACAAAATACTCGGAAATGGATTAGGCCATTAGGGCATACCTTATGTAGCGTGAAACAACAAACTCGTTGGGTAAAAAATTTTAAAAAGCAGACATTATTAAAAAAAACAGTAAAAATATATACTACGAGCGCAAGATTGACTGTCCATTCCTTCCTGGAAAATAAGGTAGATATAAGCCCAGGAAATTAACTCATCTTTGTACATTTTCTTTTTATTTTAAATAACTAGAGAGAATTTGCCACACTCTGTGCTTTTTTTTCCACAAAAATACAAACGAACAATTTTAGCAACTTTAGTTTTTAAATCAATATCTTGTTCATTGGCAATTCGTTTTGCCAAGAGAAAATTCATCGCAGTAATTACAGTAGAATCGGTTGATTGTTTCTCTATTTATATTCAGTGCTGATTCTCCAAAGTTTCTTCTTGCTTCATCTGCAATTTGTTGCTTAGTCGGCTTTGTAAACAATTGATCAATATTGTCTTTCACCATTATTATTATTACGAAAGATGTGGCAAAAAAAACTGGATTTGCACCATTATTGTATGAGTTCTTGCTACTTTGAAAATATCATATACTTTTAAAGTTTCAAATATCATATCAATTTCTTTTAGTTTTGGATATTTCTTTCAGTCTTGTAATAATTTTGAATTTTGCTATTATCTTCATTCGAACATGATGACTCTGACACACATATAGCATATCAGTAGTTGAATAGCATCTGCAATGGAAGCTTTGGAATAATTTAGATTTTAAAAATTTCACATATCGTTTAAGAGCTTCAATATTATTTGCAAAGATGATCCAATCATTGACTGTTAGTTTGTTTGATTTGTTTCACATGGTATCATTTGTAGATAGATAGATACGTCCGCAGAGAAATGGAGAACTAATTTATTGTTTTTAATCTCAGTTTAATTATTAATTATTGGTAATTATGTTAGAGCAGAGGGGCTTCACCTCCGATTTTTTATAAAAATCGGCAGGATAAATTACTATAAAAAAATAATAATGAAGTAAAAAAAAATTGAGCTTTTTATAAAATTATATATCGGGATTAGTTTGTATATATTTTTCCCATGGCTTTCTTACAAAAACATATTCAGTATATTGGTTCGCTTGGTCATCGTGCTCTCGTGTTTGAGGACTCAGGGTCCTCTATGTTCGAGGTACTATGAAATCACAGAGTGTAAGCTATTTATTCCATATATTTTCTCTGTGTATATCTTACAAATTAACATCTTATAACCTGAACTAGAAGGGGTCTGAAATGAGATCTAACCTGGATGAATCAAAAATGAAAAGTCTATATTAGTTTTAACAACTTTGAAAGGCTGCAACTTTTTTTCCTAAAGAGACCGCCACGTTTGTTTTTTCATTCTTCATTATTATTTTTTTAGAGTATGTCCTGTGAATTTTATAAAAATCGGGGTGAAGACCTTCTGCGCTACTATTACCAAAATATTTAAGAGATAGGAATCCATTTTTCACTGTATTATGTCATTTTGCACATTACAATATTGAATTAAGGAGAGGAAATTTGGTTCGATGATAAGTCATGATAAAAGGTATTGAAGTAAACATGTCATCACTTCTTTCAAATGCGTGTGGATCAGCAGAACTTTATAGCAGATCGAACGCAGTTGCGTATGCGGAAATCCTCGCTATCACTAGTTTAATATACTAACTGATCCTTTTTTTATAATTATTGGGTGATCTTCATTCGATAACTGACATTATACCTTATTATTGGGGATATTATTTCATCTCATTTATTAATTACAGCCCCTTTATTTATTTTATTTTATGGTTAATTTATTAAGACCTTTTATTTAAGCTTATTGGTATTTTATCTAATTTAAAATATTATTATATCTTTGACACCAGTACCACCATTAGGACAATCATGTAAATGAGTTTATTACTTTATTTCATGAATTTATTTATTCATCTATTATTTATTTATTTATGGATGATCTACTTATTATTATTATTATTAATATATTAAATTATTTATTATTTCATTATTATTATTAATCTTATTACTATTTTTGTGCCTATCAATTACTTATCTATTATTTATTTTTAGTTTCGATTTCTTATCTAGCTAATTTTTTTGCGAGATTCTCTAATTTACCTTTCATTATATCATATTGTTATTATACTTATTATTTGAGATATCATTCATTAAAATTATTATTACTATTCCCATTATTATTATTTTTTTATTTATTTATTGACGTTAATCATCCTATTATCTCATTTATTATTTATTATTTTATATTATTATTATTATTATTTATGTGATTATATTTTAGAAATTTATATCAGCTTTCTAATTTAATGTGAGATTTGCAAGCTTTTCCCATTTCCTAAAGGTATCAACCGCTACATGATTGATTTTTTTAGGACTTCATTCTATGAGAGACAAAGGCAATGCCTTTCTGAACTTTTTAATGAGCTATCTCGCCTTAGCTATTTCAGGCCTCATCAGAGACGAAATGTTTCTATGAACAATATTAAAAGATGATGAAACAAATAAATGTCGTCTGTAATAAAATTTTGAAGGCCAGGTTGCCGGCGGTTGGCGTCGTTTGTACTAAATTTAAAAATTATAACTTTGAAAAAACAAATAAAAATTTTGTTTACTAACGTTAAATCTAAATCCTTAATAAGTTACTATAATTTTATCAATAGAGAGTTTGTATTTACTCTTTTTCAAAAATGTTCAAAAATTTTTCCATTTCCTTATACTTGAATGTTGATAATTGGCTTGTGCTTTTTTATTAAGAAGGACTCAGCAAGCCTCAAATTCAAAAAAATTTTCCTGCTCGATGTATTATTAATTATTATTATTCTTATTATTATTATTATTTTTTATTATTATTATTATTATTATTCATTATTATTATTTTATTATTTATTTAATTATTATTATTATTATTCATTATTATTTGTAATATATAATATAAATTTATGATTATTATTTTATTAAATATTACAATAAAAATATTTGCATTATATTTAAAGTTATATTTTGCCTTCTATTATTCATTATTATTATTATTATTTTATTATTACTATTATTATTATTATTATTATTATTATTATTATTATTATTATTATTATTATTATTATTATTAATTATTTATTATTTATTATTTATTATTATTATTATGATTCTGGTTATCATTTTTATTCGATTATTATTTTATAATTACGCTAATCATCATCAATATCAGAATAATAACCACCATTACCTTGGTTGTTGTTACCTTATACAACTACTCTTCAAAATTGTGTTAGTATTGTTTAGTAGAATATTTTCTTTAATAGCTGCAACTTATAAGTTATTGCTATTGCAATGATTATTACAATAATTGTTCGTACTAGTAGTAGTTCTTTATAATTATTGTTAATGTATTATTATTATTATTATTATTATTTATTATTATTATTATTATTATTTATTTTTTGAGTGATCCATTCTTATTCATTGATTTATTCTTTATTTTTTCTTTCATATTTATTATATTATTTGATTATTTTAATTATTATTATTTCTTCTACAAAACATTATATAAAAAATTTTTAAACCATTTTTCTTATAAACTTTTATTATAAGCACTATCTAATTATTTTTACTTATTTTGAAAAATACATTTATAGTTATTATTTTATCATTATTATTATTATTAATTTATTATTATTATATTATTATTTATTATTATTGATTAATTATTTCATTCATTTTATTATTTTATTATTTTATTATTATTATTATTATTATTATTATTATTATTATTATTATTATTATTATTATTATTATTATTATTATTATTATTATTATTATTATTATTTATATTTTTTATGTATTATTTATTATGTATTATTATTATTATTATATTGATTATTATTATTATATTTAATTATATTAATTATTATTTTATTATTAGTGAGTAGAGAGACTCCCCTTCATTATTCGGTAATTATTAATTCTTATTTTTTGAAAAACTATCGTTCCCCCAACTATAATCTATAAAAATGTTTTGATTATGTATTTCTAATTGTAATCAAATTGGTTTTTGGGTTGCATAAAGCGCTCGAGAGTCATTTTATTCCATTCCTTAATATTTATTCCTAATTAGTTTTAATTATTGAGGCATGAAGGACACAACTGCGTGTGGCAAACAGTCTCCCCCTTTCAGAAATGTATTATAATATTGTTTTTTAGGTCTAAAACGTTAAATTACCTTGTGTAGTGTTAATCTTCTGAATAAATTGTTTTGATTGGTTGATTATTATTATTATTATTATTATTATTATTATTATTATTATTATTATTATTATTATTATTATTATTATTATTATTATTATTATTTATTATTATTATTTTTAAGTGCTGCCAATTATTCAATTATTTTATTATTATTATTCATTCACCTTATTTATTTATTATTATTATTATTACTCGTATCTATTACAGTAACTATATTGATTTGGATTATTAATTATGATTCCATTCTTGATTATTATTTATTATTATCTCTCCTCATTGAAAGTGCGCCAAATATTTAAAATGTATTGCTGTGTATTCAGTTAATTTATATTTAGGAAAAATAAATTTTGAAATTTTCTTACTCCACAATTTGCTTCATCTTTTCTATACTTTTGCTTCTTCTAAAATAGATGATGAAACTTGAATAAACTATTTTCACCTGTCCTAAAATGATTAGAAGAAGAACCAATTACTTTTCTGGAAAATGATTTGTCCTGTAAGCTCTAATGTACACTCACACTGGAGGGCATAACATCCTTTTTCATACAGCTTATATGTGAAGTTCGAGCTTCTCTCCTCCTGTCATTCTGTTGATATCTTCCTTCTTGAGGACAACATTTCATACGTTTGATAATGTATCACGTGAGAGTGCGAAATACTGGGCGTTATTCAAGAAGTCTCCGTGGATGGAATGAGAAGACTTTAGAAGATCTAGAAGAATTGATTCTTACTGTCATCAAGGAGGATGATATCAATAAAGTGAATGAAGGAGAGAAGCTCGTACCTCACCTATAAACTGTGCTTGGAGAAGGATGTGAGTGTACATCACAGCTTACAAGACAACTCACTTTATTAGGTGGAATTAGTTCCTCTTCTGCTCATTTTACATTTTAGAAGAACTAAAAGAAAAGGAAACTCCAAAAACTTGTGAAGGGACACAAATTTCAAAAATTAATTTTCCTAAGTATTAACTTATTATTATTATTATTATTATTATTATTATTATTATTATTATTATTATTATTATTATTATTATTATTATTATTATTATTATTATTATTATTATTATGAATATTTAATTGTTATTATTATTATTATTATAAAATGGTAATACCGTTCATCGTGTAAATATCTTTCAATTTTTCGATCATATCGTGCATATTATTAAATTATTATTATTATTATTATTATTATTATTATTATAATTATTATTATTATTATTATGGAAAAGAATATCCAGACAATATAATGTTATTCTAATTTGATCTTATGTAATATTATTAATTAAGTTAAATTATTTTTCCTAAATATAAATTATTATTATTATTATTATTATTATTATTATTATTATTATTATTATTATTATTATTATTATTATTATTATTATTATTATTATTATTATTATTATTATTATTATTATTATTATTATTATTATTATTATTATTAATTTCTTCAATGAGCTCATTAAATCAATTTATTTCCTAGGTATACCAAATATCCCTCTTATAATATCTATCAGTTGAAATCTGATGTTAGATTTTGGGCCTTCATAGTCATCTGCTTATGAAGTGTGGCTGCTTGGTTGCTAGGTTTAGAGAGGGTTAGAAAACTATTAGATCATCCTGTTTCTTGATATATTTATATGCAGATTTTTAAAGTAAAGAATATGAATTAAAATTAGAAGGAAAATACTTCCCGCTATTTTTAAAGGGGGCATTAGTAAGGACCACAAACCAAGGATAGCCATTCAGAGATCAACATTTCTATGACGTCGCAAAGTACCTATTAGAGAACAGTAATATAATGACATCACTGCAAAGGGTAAATGAGAGCCCCGGAATGGCGTCATCAGTATGATGACGACCTCGATTCGATGGCGTCAATTTTAGTTTTTGCTGTTTGGTTTGTTTGCTTTCGTTGCTGTTATTTGGATGCGTGCGTTCGCGCTCACAACTATATATATATATATATATATATTATATAGATAGATATATGGGTATTTCATTATATTTTTATACTATATATATATATATATAATTATATATATATAATATTTATGAGTTTATTATATAGTATATATATATATAATTAGTTATATATAAATTATTAGTAATGTTTATAGCTAATTTATATGATATTTATATTATATATATATATATTATATATATATATATATACTAGTGAGGATATATAATATATCATATATATATATATATATATAATATACTATATATACTTATATTTTAGTTATTATTTATATATATCTATATCATATTATTTTATGAGGTATATTATTATACTTTTGGGTTATATATATATATGGTATAATAGTAGATATATTTAGGTACTCATATTAGTTCTATATATGTAGTATAGTATTATTTTGTATAATAGTAGGTATTATATATTTTTTAGCTTACTATCGTAGTGGTGTTCTTATACTATTTATTTAGGGTTACTTATTTAGTACTATATCCCTTTAGGATTAAGTGGTTCTTGGTAGTATATGCTTTTGTGTTCTTCGTTGTCTGTTCTATTCTTGGCCTCCGTCCTAGTAATGAGTTTGGATATGAGGTTAAAATTTAAAGCAAATGATTTACTCAATAAATTAGTATAATATGGACAACATCTCAACTTATTGAATGTGCTCTCGGTTCTTTGCTTAGTAGGGTCTTAAGATGCCACGTCCACGTCGTCTTTCTGCCTTGTGTTAACAGGCCTTGTCATTTATTTATTCTTTTGAAGTAATTTTCTGTATAAATTGAGGAGAGTCGATTTCTGCGTATGTGGGCGTGGTGAGCTTTTGCCTGAATTTGTTTTGATGCTCCTATGCTGTGAAGTTTGAACTTTCTGTGTAATTCGCAATTATCTTCTTTCTGTAGAGGCAATGCACAATTTCTGTTATGTGTTTTGCGGCTGAGTTGTGATGATAAGAGTGGAGAAAAGAAATATTGCGGCAGAGGATCATAGAATGGAATTTGAGGCGAATAAGTGTAGGAGGATAGTGCCAAGCAAGAGCAGCTGGGGAAGCCTTTTATAGGTCAGGATTTGCTCGTTGTGTAATGGTCTAAAATTTGGGGCCTTATCGCTAAGATCTTCCAGTAAGTACGAACATCTTATTGTTAATTATAACGTAATAATTGAGTGCTTTGGTGTAATCATTATATAGTATTATCTTATATAGTATATTATATAAGTATTATATAGTATATATTATATTATATGTATATAGGTATATTTAGAATAATTTTTTGATATTTAGTTTATATATATATAGTTATATATATTATTATATTATAGTGTATTATACTATTGTTTTATTATTATATTTGTATATATATTATATTATTAATATTATATTATATATATATATAGGGTATATTAACTTTATTTTAAAATAAAGTCTTAAATATATTTATATATTTATTGTTTATTTACTAACAATGATAATAAATATTTACTTCCCTAAGATATATATATATTATATATATATTATATATATAATATTACACAAAGCCATTATATACTAGTTGCGTAAAAAATGTAAAGTAATGTTCGTTACTTTATCGGCAAGACTTTGCTCTTAAGCCAAATTTTGACAGGTGGTGAAAAACGAGTCAAATTGTACTAAAAGGTGCTTCCCTATCTGCAATTTGTTGATTGGTCTTTCTCTTCTCTATTGATTCTTGGTTAATCTCTTCTGTGTTTCGGTAAATCTTTTGTCTCCCACACTCTCTTCTCGACATCTCAGTTCCGGCCTCACTACAATGGTGCTTGCTCCTAAAATAAGCCATCAATTTAGCAAACTTTCAAGCAATGGAGGTAAAACTTCAGGAAAGCCGCAATAGCAGAATTCGACTTCTCCTCAGAGGTTTACAAAATTTTCAAAAGAAATAAGTTGACTAAAGGCGTTTTCCATTTTGCAGTAGGCCGTGACTGCTCTTTGAACTTACTAAGAAAAAAGAGAGAATCTCAATTAGAAGCCTTGAGAACTATATGTTATTTATATTTTATTGAGTAAAGTCATTTGTGTTTAGATTTTAGAATCATGAATCCCCAGTCATATAGAGGCGCTAGAACAGAAGAAGAACGCAAAAGCATGAGTCTAAGAGAGGCATATTGTTTTAAAAGGGATATTATATTTATTTATTTAGTAATAGTGAGGTATATATATTTTTGATGTGGTTATTATAGTATATATATATATTGATGATATTTGGTGTTAGTATATTTTATAATTATATTATATATATATATTATATTAAATATATATATATATATATATATATATATACTATATATATATATAGATATATATTATATATATATTATAATATATATACTTATTATATATCTGGTTTTATTACTTATTATATATATATATATATATTATATATATATAGGTGAGTATTTATATATAGTAATATATTAGTAGTGTAGAATGAACAATACTAGTAGTTTTATATACGCACTTATATGTTTCTTATATGTGCTAATAAGGTATTTGGTATGGTTAGTATTATACTATATATATTTATTATATATATATAGGTATGGTATATATAGGTGGGGTTAGTATGGTATTTATCTATAGGTTATGTATTAGTATATATATATAACTATTGATCGGTTGGAGCGCGAACGCGCTCGCATCATAAAAAGAACGAAAGCAACAAACAAACAGCAAAAACTAATTAAAATTGACGCCCATCGAATCGAGGTCGGTTCATCATACTGGATAGACGGGCCATTCCCGGGGCTCTATTTACCCTTTGGCAGTGATGTCATTAATTGGGACTGTTCTCGCTAATAAGGTACTCTTTGGCGGACGTCATAGAAATGTTGATCTCTTGAATGGCTATCCTTGTTTGTGGTTCCTTACTTCAATGCTCTTTGCCGTTTGCGGGAAGTCATCAGCCTTCTGTATTAATATTAATTATTCTTTTACTTTATTAAAATCGGGTAAAGTATATCAAAAACTTGGCATGAATCTATAAGTTTTCTAACCCTCTCTAAACCTAGCAACCAAGCAGCCACACTTCATAAGCAGATGACTATGAAGGCCCAAAATCTAACATCAGATTTGTGCTCTAGATATTATAATTTGCATATTTGCAATTCCTATGATTTAAATTGATTTAAATTACATTTTAAGAATGTGCTACTGGACAATTAAATATAATATATAATAATAAGGATTAATAATATATAATAATAAATAATAATAATAATAATAAATATAATTAATAATAATAATAATATAAATAAATAATAAATAGTAATTAATCTGAAAATGAATAAATAGTGCTTGGATTGCAAATTAGAATTGGATTGAAAATTTAATAATGAGATTAAATTTAGAAATAACATTATGTTTAGATAGTCTTTTTTTTTGTGAAGAGTTTTAACAATAATTATGTGTAAGAATATGGTAATATAATATAATTAATAATTACATAATAAGATATAATAATAATATTATAAATAATAATTAATAAATAGATGTAATATATAATAATAATTAATATGAATTAAGAATAAATAATAAATGAATAATAAATAATTTAATAATAATGAATAATAATAATAATAATATAAGATAAGTAATATATAATAATAATAATTATTATATAATAATAATAATTAATATTTAATATATTATAATTAATAAGTTAATTATCAAGGAAAATTATTTTTGAAATTTGTGTCCCTTACAGTTTTTTGGAGTTTTCCCTTTTCCTTTTAGTTCTTCTAACATGTAAAATGAGCAGAAGGGAACTATATTCACCTAATAAAGTGAGTTGGTCTTGGTAAGCTGTGAATGTACATCTCAGCAATCCTTCCTCCAAACAGCAGTTTATAGGTGAGGTTATTCGAAGCCTTCTCTCCTTCATTCACCTTTATTTGATCTCATCTCCTAATGATGCAGTAAGATACTCAATTCTTTCTAGATCTTCTTAAGAAGTCTTCTCTTCCATCCGACGGAGAACTTCTGTTTAATAACGTCCTAGTTAATACTTTTCGCAACTCCTCACGTTGATATCATTATCAATTCTCGTTAGAAAATGTTGTCCTCAAGAAGGAAGATATCAACAGAATGACAGGAGGAGAGAGCTAGAACTTCACATATATCAGCTGTATTGAAAAAGGATGTTATGCCCTCCAGTGTGAGTGTACATTAGAGCTTACAGGACAAATCATTTTCCAGAAAAGTAATTGGTTCTTCTTCTAATCATTTTAGGACAGGTGAAAATAGTTTATTCAAGTTTCATCATCTATTTTAGAAGAAGCAAAAGTATTTATCTTGTGGATCTGATAGAGCTTATTAAATATATTCATTTATTTTCCTAAATTATCAGTTATCATATCTTCAATTTACTTCCTCCATCTTTCAAAATTAATTAATAATAAATAATAATTAATCATATATAATAATAATAATAATAATAATAATAATAATTAATAATTAAAGATGAAAGCGAATTAATATCTCATGAGAACACAAGCTTAATAATCATAAATAAATCAATATAATTAAAAATAATAATAATATATAATAATAATTATATAATTCATATAATAATAACTAATTTAATAATTATAATACCATAATATATTATTAATTAATACTCTTGTTTCAGCCGATTGTTCTGAAATGAACAAATATACATTTATTAATTTACATGTTTGATAAAACAATATTGATATAATATTTGAAAAGGGGACTACTAATTGCAACACAATGTAGTGTTCTTTGGAGCCCCAAAATATACCGTTGTGCTTAAATTTAAGGAATTGATATAATGATTTGATGCTTAATGCAATCCAAAACGAATTTTTGATAGCAATTTATGAATACATAATAATAGCGAATTTTTAATGATTATAGTTGAGGGACAAGTTTTTTCCAAATAAATAAAATAATAATTTACAATAATGAAGGCAACACAATAATAATAATAATATAATAATTAATAATTAATTAATAATAATAATAATAATAAAATTAAATAATAATAATAATAATAATAATAATAATAATAAGTGGAATCATATATAATATAATGGTAATATTATATAAATAATAATATAATATTATTATAATAATAATAATAATAATAAAATATTAATAATATTAATCAATTAATATATATAATATTATAATAATAAATAATAATAATAATATAATAATAATATAATTAATAATAATAAATAATACATATAATAATAAAATAATAAAATAATAATAATAATATATAAATATAATAATAATAATTATTATAATAATATTTATAATAATATATTAATAATAGTTAACATAATAATAATCATCAATAATAATAATATATATAATAATAATATAATAATAATAATAATCATAATAATAATAATAAATGAATAATAATAATAATAATAATCCATAATAATATTTATAATATAATATATATTACATTAATCAATATATTCTAAGACTTATCTGACTTAGTCGACAATTATCAATAATCATCGTCATAGCAATATCCTAATTTTTCGTTTTCGCCATTTTTCTTCCGAAGTTCGCTTTAAAGACTCCATTTTTAGATATAGGCCTAATTAGGCGTAGGGGTAAGATTATATCTAACAGGTAATTAAAACTCTAAGGTAATGGTGGTTATTATTACTGATATGTGATTGATATTAGGTGTTATTATAATGTATAATCGATATATGAAATGAACTCTATAACTAGCAGAATCATAATAATTTATAATAATTGGATATAATAATTTAATATAATTATATATTATATAATAAAATTAATAATAATATAATAATTTATATAATTTAAATAATAATATATAATAATAATTATAATTATATAATAATAATATATAATATATAATAATAATAACAATAAAATAATAATAGATTATTATTATATTTATTAATAATATTTATACATTAAACGTATTAATCACTTATTTAGTGATTATAAATTTATTTAAATTACAAAATTACAAATAATAATATATTCAATAATTAAATTTAAATATATAAATCTAATAATAATTAATATATTTCAATTTAAATAATTGATAATATAATTATATTAATATTAATAATATAACTATTATATTTACATTACGAGTCAGCCGATCAATTTGTTTTTTGAGTTATTCGAAGCTCTGCCGTGAGCTCACTTCTCTTATCAAAAATAAGCACTTATTATGTTCCCAATTTAATCAACCATCGGTACCTATTATGAAGTGGGAGATAATATTATTCCTTGATTACCACAATGTTTTTTTAGGTTTTGGGCATTTAGTTCTGCAACTCGGTTTACGCTATTTTATTATAAATTATCCATCTATTACTCTTTCAATAAAAGGAGGATATTCTATTAGATATTATTATACGTTTTAGTTATTAGGAGGTGGCACTTTAACTCTTGCTCTAACTTAATGGGTTACAACAGCTTTTTTATATAAGATTGTGTGATAATTTAGGACTCATACTTTATTGTGCTCATTTGATTTGTCGTTTCATCATAATATTGTGAATTATATTGTTATGTGTCATACAGGTTGATGAGATTCATAGGGTCATATTCTGAATGTAAGATAACAATGATACACTTGATGCAAATTGTATTTTAGATAATAGGGCTGTAATATAATTTTTATTGTGAGATTATCCGGAGGAGGGGCATGATACAGGGCCTAGTCCTGTCTCTTTTCTTCCTCCTACGACATACGGTCCCCTCTAATCACACACAAGGAGGTTCGAATCGAGCGAGTCTAGGTACGAGGCCGGGGTGTGGAGTGGAGCCGAGGTTATGTGAAATTTTGTTACAGACAGACAACACAAAGGATTTTTAAAAAAATTACAGCATATAATATATTAGAAGAGCCAACAATAAATAAATATTATGATTAATTACAGTATACAATAACTATTATGGTTACTCAACGGTCAATAATAAATACATTACAATAATCTCTAAATATTAATAATAATATAATATATCAATCTGTTAAATTTAATTAAAACTAATAATTAATACTAATATAATAAATATTAAATTAATAATAATGAAATATAGTATTAATAATATATATATATGACAAATCAATCCTGAAGACTAAATTATGTTAAATAACATACATTAAATAACAATTGTTACTAAAGAAAATTATAAATAGTACGTTAATAATAATAATAAATATCAATATATAATAATCAATTAAATAAATTAACATAATAAAATTAATATATAACTTTTGTTTATTAAATTTAATTACTATTATCAAATATATTATTAATTATAACCATTTAATAAATAAATAAATTATTCAATAGAATTCATCATATGATTAATTTAGAAAACATAACAATACAACATTCAATACACATAATCCAGCACTGAATCAACTCAATACAATAACTCACATTAATGATATATATTTAATTTTAATACCTTCTTATGGAGTAGTATTCACTCACCATAATAATTAATAATAATATAATAATAATAATAATAATAATAATAATAATAATAATAATAATAATAATTTATTATTATGTCAGTTTATCAATGAAGATCAATATATTTAAAAAATGATCATTTTATATTAACTAGTGATAGCGAGGATTTCCGCATACGCAACTGCGTTCGATCTGCTATAAAGTTCTGCTGATCCACACGCATTTGAAAGAAGTGATGACATGTTTACTTCAATACCTTTTATCATGACTTATCATCGAACCAAATTTCCTCTCCTTAATTCAATATTGTAATGTTCATAAATTACAAAATAACGTGAAAAATGGATTCCTATCTCTTAAATATTTTGGTAATAGTAGCGCAGAAGGTCTTCACCCCGATTTTTATAAAATTCACAGGACATACTCTAAAAAAATAATAATGAAGAATGAAAAAACAAACGTGGCGGTCTCTTTAGGAAAAAAAGTTGCAGCCTTTCAAAGTTGTTAAAACTAATATAGACTTTTCATTTTTGATTCATCCAGGTTAGATCTCATTTCAGACCCTCTAGTTCAGGTTATAATATGTTTTATTAAGTATACACAGAGAAAATATATGTATACTTAACAAATCTTATCATAACCTGAACTAGGATAGTCCTAAAACGAGCACGAGGCCTACTAATATTTTTTGTAAGAGAGCCTTTGGGAAAATTTTAAACTTTCGTTTTTTTATGCTTCATTATTATTTTTTTATAGTATATCCTGCGATTTTTATAAAAATCGGGGGTGAAATCCCTCTGCTCTACTATTACCAATATTATAATTAACTGAGTATTAAATAATTGTTTTTATCTCATTTTCTCTGCGGCTATCTATCTATCTACAAATGATACCATGTGAAACAAATCAAACAAACTAACAGTCAATGATTGGATCATCTTTGCAAATAATATTGAAGCTCTTAAACGATATGTGAAATTTTTAAAATCTAAATTATTCCAAAGCTTCCATTGCAGATGCTATTCAACTACTGATATGCTATATGTGTGTCAGAGTCATCATGTTCGAATGAAGATAATAGCAAAATTCAAAATTATTACAAGACTGAAAGAAATATCCAAAACTAAAAGAAATTGATATGATATTTGAAACTTTAAAAGTATATGATATTTTCAAAGTAGCAAGAACTCATACAATAATGGTGCAAATCCAGTTTTTTTTGCCACATCTTTCGTAATAATAATAATGGTGAAAGACAATATTGATCAATTGTTTACAAAGCCGACTAAGCAACAAATTGCAGATGAAGCAAGAAGAAACTTTGGAGAATCAGCACTGAATATAAATAGAGAAACAATCAACCGATTCTACTGTAATTACTGCGATGAATTTTCTCTTGGCAAAACGAATTGCCAATGAACAAGATATTGATTTAAAAACTAAAGTTGCTAAAATTGTTCGTTTGTATTTTTGTGGAAAAAAAAGCACAGAGTGTGGCAAATTCTCTCTAGTTATTTAAAATAAAAAGAAAATGTACAAAGATGAGTTAATTTCCTGGGCTTATATCTACCTTATTTTCCAGGAAGGAATGGACAGTCAATCTTGCGCTCGTAGTATATATTTTTACTGTTTTTTTTAATAATGTCTGCTTTTTAAAATTTTTTACCCAACGAGTTTGTTGTTTCACGCTACATAAGGTATGCCCTAATGGCCTAATCCATTTCCGAGTATTTTGTGCTCATAGTTTCGATAAGGTAAGAAATCTGAGTAATTGACGTTAATGTAGCTTTAACAATTTTGTTAGATATTGCTATTTTAGCAGTTATTGATAAGTTAAAACTTTGTTATGTTAGTATTTATTGGTGGCCAATATATTAGAGAGGTTAGGTTATCGCTGCCATCATTCTCATGCCATAAAATGTCTTATCGCCTTTAAGTGTCGTAACGTTGTGATCAATATTGTCCGCAGCAAAAATAACTGTTCCATCTTCACCCTTTTTCTATGAGATCTCCACCAACAACTACTTATACGTTGCGTAAAAACTTTCTGATTTCTTGATAGGAACTACTAAAACCAAGATGACTCAGTACATCAAAAAGGAACTGGGATCAGGCATGGGAATACACCAAAACCGAAAGTCCTATCTGCATTTGTGGTATGATAGCTCGTGGCGCACACGCCTGCATTATACATTGAATAATGGCAGCTATGTTTCGAACATAGTAATTTTAATCTGGACGGAAGGTTTTTCAGACTTTTCTGCATATCCAAATCAACTGATGCGTGATAAAATTCTTTTTTTCCAAGACCAAATACTTTCTACTTTATATCACCTTTAATTAACTTTGCTGCTGTTTTTGCACTTCATCATTAAGATTCTGGTGACATTCATAATGGTCTCTTACTATAGACCTAACAGATTCTCTTACCACGACAATATACTTTTGGACTTGCTTTTCAATTAAAAATAATGATTTTCCAAAATGTTCAATAAGTTCTGATTTCAGGTATCGTGAACTGTATTCTTTCTCTTCAGTATGTTTCAAACGCCGGATCAATACTGAAATTACATCACTTACTCTATGTAGTTCATCTTCATTTTCCTCTAGGTAAGAGCATACTTTTTCAAACGTTTTTGCTTGTGTTTCATTTTCAGGTCGACCAAGTTTTATCTTCTTTTGTCGTTGATCACTAATATTCCTGTATTTATAGGGAATACCGTTTCTGTTTCTGAAATTTACACTGCAAGATTGATGATACACACAGTCAGCTGCATGGAGGACACTTTTAAAATGTGCCAGGCGTCCATGTACATCAACAGACCACCTGTCATTAGTGTTCTTACATATTTGAAGTATTGCGTTGGAGAATATATCAGTCTTAACAGTGACAAATTATAACTTAAGGGTGTATTCTTCTCTGAAATCTACTAACTGTTCTCATAAAAAGCAATCAATTCCACTGTTAAAAACACCAAGAGTGGAACGGGATCTTTTCATTTTAACAGAGGGCTCAGATTCGATAGATGGTCTTCTTGCTGAAATTTGTGTATCTTTCTTGACTACGAAGCACTTCTGACGCAAAGTTTGCACAAGATCTCCTGCAGGATCACAGAGGTTTGAAAAACTCTGTTTTCTAGTTTCGATGATTCCATCTGCACCTTTTCTCTATATAAGCTTCAAATTATCTGATTCCCTGTTCTTCTTACATAATATGCAAATATGTTCATGAGCATCCATTATAAATACATATATTCATTTTTATCAAGTTATTTAGCATAGACAGATATTTATTTAATACGTGAACTGTACTGAATTTCAACAAATCTAAAGCCTGGAACAGAAAGAAAAGAAAACTGATTAATTTTCATGTTGAAGATTACTTTATAAAATAATTCAAAATTTATATACTAATTAATCTACTTTAAAATAAAAGGCATTAATACTAAAATTACAAGATATGCACTACACTGTTTCAAGGTTAGTACTAAAACTAAAAGTTATGTGCGTTCCTTTTATATGACCAACGAACTACCTAGATCTTTATATAGAAAGCGTAGAACAGCCAGGCGTCGATGCCATCAAACAGTTACTACCTCTTACGATGGAATTCGAAATAAAAGCAGAAATCGTCATTAAAATTAGTATCCAACCTAAAAGCATAAAAAATAATTTAAAATTTAAGCTCAACATTAAAAATTAATTTCAAAATTTGTGTCACAAGTCTCACTTTCAAAGAATTCACGTTGCGATGGAAGCTATTTTGGAAAATTAAAGAAAAATCAACTTTCCGTAGTAGCAATTTTGTCGGACTTTGGATATGTAAATCCCATTGGAATCGTTTCTGTTACTTTTTGTTCAAGGTTTGATGCTATTTTCTGTAAACTATATTACAAATATTCAGGTCATAAAGTCTTTTCGTAAATACAACATGTGTTAGTTTATAGAAATACAAAATAAAGCAATGACTATATGTTTGTCAGTATATTTCATGCGAAACGTTCATGCAATATTATATAATAATATACAAACTTTTATTAGTTTCCACATGCAATGAATTTATTTTATGTTATGTTTATGAAACATGCAAAGTTGTATACATTAAATGTTGGAACATATATAACTGATATAATTGATTACGGAGAGATGAGAGGGGTGGTGTGGGTAGTTTGTATTACTGTTTTACTGCTTTAGGGTCAATAAGGGAATAATTTTTTACCAAAAATTAAAAAAAAATTACCAAAACAAAAACAAAAAACAAGCAGACAAACATTGAAAGAATAAATATTTCAATAAAGCAATAAAATGTTCTCAAGAAAATATTAGTTAGGTAAGTTAGGTTAAATCAGTTAGGTTATAGTTGTTTTTGTAGGTTATGCTAAGGATTTTGTTAGTCTAATGTTAAAGTTTTGATATAAGTTCAATATTGGTACGTTGAAAGGCAGCTTGCTGATTACGTTTTTCTTATGCGAGATCACAAAGTGTTTTATTTAGAGGCGGCGTAGTTGGGAATTATTGAATAAAGTCAAAATAGATGGCACTGTTTGTTTGTATGTATGGGGATATTTAATTTTAGTGTATATGGAGAACACCTTATATATATGTGATTTGTCTATAGTTGATTAAAAACTGGAGTGTGTTTAGCTGTGAAATTGTGTGGTGAGACGTGGCTATAATGTATGGTTAAATATTTTTACTGATGAATAGTTGGGACTGGATATTGTTAGGTATAGAAAATATGGTATGAATTAAGTTTTTTTTTTTTTTAGGTTAATCCTTAGTGTTATACTATCCTTTTGTATTAAGTCAAAAACCCGTGTGTGCCACTATCTGTTAATTTTTTAAACACTATCTGAGTGTTAAATTAATATAGTGCCTTATATGAGGAACAACATGGTATATTCCATTGAAGTAAGGGTGTTGATCCCATAAGTCCCGGAAAATATATTATTTATACTATATATATATCTTATATATTATTTATATAATATAATTTTACTTATTAATATTATATTTATATAATTTATGGGAGTATAGTATGTATTATACTACTATAGGGAGTGAGTGAGTTAATAGGTTGCTTTTGGATTATTTTATTATTATTATATAGTCTTATTGCTTTTTCCCTTCTGTTTTTATATATATTTTAGTATAATTTATCAATAATAATTATCAACTGATTTTAATTTGGCTTTATATATATCATCATATATATACTGTTCCTATTAGCTCGCTATATCTCAAAGACATTACGGGAATAGTTAGAACTAACTTGCTCTCCTCTGGGCGTTCGATTTTAAACCACCGCTAGTGTTGCGTTACTTGAGAATCGATTTATACTAACGAACTGCTCTATCCGAGTCCATACTACTAACCAGTTGGGCGTATACATGCGTGTAGCTGGTTTCCTTATGGGTAGTGACTATGCTTTTCTATCTCCGGGCAATTATTTTTTTTAGTCCTTTTTAAATAAAATAATTTAAATGGTAAAGGTAAAATAAATTGAAAATTCAATTTTTATATGAAAGTGTTAGAACTATATTTTTCTTTGATTATTAAAATAAATTTAAAGAAAATCAACTACTTAAATATAAATAACATTTATATATAATTTAAATTCATTTTGGAAATTTTCCTTCCTACTCTTGTTTCTAAAGTTAGTAATTATATTTTATAAAGCTATGGGCGTTCGGGTAGATCTTCATATTTCATACAATAAATATATACGGTAATATAGCCAGCGTCATACGCTTTGCTGTTACGATGTCGATAAATACGAAATATTTTCTCGCTGGCACGTTAACTCTTTTTGCTTCACCAGTGTAAATCCGTATCGAAATAATTTGATTAAAGAAGATTTTGAGAACGCTTTTGGAGAAAGTATTGCTTCATTCTCTCTCTCTCTTCTCTCTCTCTCTATATATATATCTATTATTATTTTGGTAATATATAATATATATATACTATTATATATATATCATATATATATATATAATATATAATATAATATATAATATATAATATATTATATATATCTATATATATATAATAATAATATATAATATATATATATATTAATGCGTTTTCGATTTTACACTTTTGCTAAACGACATTTAGGAAAATGCTAAAAGTCGTTTCGTTTATGGTCAATTTTTTGCACACAATTCTAGTAAAAATCTACGAAACGTTAGTATTCCTATTCTGTTAGGTTGCTCTTTCCTGTGCTTACCGAATTAGGAAAATGCTAACGAACAAATGTAACAAATAATTTATTGAAGTTATTAAACGTGGATTTGAGGAAATGTTTCCATTCATGAATTAGCTTTAAATCAAATATCTTCCAAATCGATAAACTCCATCACAATAGTTGATCAATTATTTGGAATAAAAACCATTTGTTATTTTTTTTTTATTTTGTTTACTTCCAAACCACGTGGGCTCCATTAGAAAAGCTGATCAAAATTTTTGTAACCAATCGGTCGTTTATGCACGAATTCGTGTTAAAACTGGATAGCCATTTCTTATCCAGCGTTAGCCACAAAAATGCAAAAAACGAAAACGGCTATATATATATAAGTTTCTCTTGTGTCCAAAAAGTATGGCAACAGCAGTTTTTTACTTTGTAAATCCCTTGCATTTTTAACACGTGTTTGGTTTTATATTTACTTAAGTGAATACTTACCTTTATGTAATATAAAATAGATTAGAAATAAAGTCTGTAGATTTTATATTGAAAAATAGCTTTAAAAGCTTATCTAAGGAACAAATCTCTATATAGTATTAAAAAATCTGGAAAGGCCTATATTATTCTTTAAATTTCCAAATAACATCCAAAGGCAATAATCGTTCTGTATATATATATAACTTAGTATATTATTTATTATATAAAATAAATTAGAAATAAATACTATTTAGATGCAATTCATAATTTAGATTTCTTACTTGCACTATGTTCTAAATTTTATTCTTATATATATATATATATATTATATATATATTAATATATAATATATATATATATATATCTTTATACTATTTATACTATTCAATATACGTATCTTAACTATAACTATTATATAATATCTATCTAATATGTGAGTTATATTTCATTATAGATATTATACGTCGAGCCAAGTATTTTAAAAAGTTTTTTAATTTATTTTTATTTAATTTCCTTATAATTATTATTACCTAAATACGTCAATATACGCTTTATTATTTATATATAATCTATATATAATATTATATATATTGATATAGTATATATATAGCTGCCTACCCAATTATAACCTTCAAGGTACGCCACTGCCTCTAAACATTCAAACAAAAGTTAGATTCAGGAAACAGCATTAAGCGAACGAGCTCCGCGTTCAATCCAGCTTGTCTGTCTTCGTGTCCTTCCCTCTTCTCGTTCGTAAGATTTTAACGCTATAATAATGTTTCACCGAAAGGTTTTTTGTTTCGCGGTAAAATATTAAATTGTGGTGAAGCAATGTTATAGTGTAAAATCTTACGAACGAGGGAAGGACAGGGTGAAAATCTG
This sequence comes from Trachelipus rathkii, assembly GCA_015478945.1. Taxonomy (NCBI): domain Eukaryota; kingdom Metazoa; phylum Arthropoda; class Malacostraca; order Isopoda; family Trachelipodidae; genus Trachelipus; species Trachelipus rathkii. The sequence continues at coordinate 124,423 of JABUQX010002324.1, read as the reverse complement.
GTGATTTCTCATTGACGGGAGCTCGTTCGCTTAAAGCTGTTCCTGAATCTAATTTTTTTGGGTTAGAGGATGGTTCAGTGGCAGAGCGTCTAGTATATCGTTCTCAGTCGCAGCATGCGGTGTTCGACCTAAAGGAGGCAAGTTTTCTTTACCCTCCCGTAATTATTTCTTTTTTAGCGGTAAAATATTAAATTGCGGTAAAGCAATGTTATATATATATATATATATATATATATATATATATATAATATATATATATATATATATAACTATAATATATTATATATATATATTATATATATATATATATATTATATATATATTATATATATCTATATATATATATATATATATATCTATATTTTATATCTATCTATTTCTATACATCACACTGTTTATAAGTTTGTACTTCAAAAATATAAAGAGTGTATAAATTATATATATATATATATATATATATATATATATATATGTATAGGTGGGCATTAACTCGTTAAAGCGTTACTCCGTTAATTGGCTTGTTATTTTTCGTTAACTTTTAACGCTTTCGTTAATTTCGAAAAAAAGTAACGGACTATTTACGCGTTAAATTTGTGAATTAACGTTAACGAGTTAAAATTTTCCCTTACATCCGTTAACCGTTACCTTAATTTACGAGTTTATAAAATATTTTCTTATTAGATTCGATTTCGATAACAGATAACCTTTTTTTTTCCTAAATTTCCTAAACGCTCCTCTCAATGACTCAAACTGTGTTTATTCTTACACGGTTATTATACCGTTTAATAATGTTTAACATGTTTTCTTATGCTGTATTCTCATTTCTTATTGGTTCGCTGAAAAAAAGGTAGTTACTGTTGCCCGTTCAATGAGTCATTAACTTCTTTCGTTAGTTACTTGAACTTGCTTCTTTTGTGACTAGTGAAAAATATAAGAAGTAGGCATAATAAGCGTTGTAATTTATAAAAGAGATATTCATATTTTTGTTATTAAAATAATTGTTAAGTTGGTATATCTATTATTTTTACTAATAATTATGTTGCTATTAAGTATTAATTAAGGTATTTACGCTTTGGAAGTGGTAATCTTTGGCAAGCGGCAAAAGTATCTGGCTAGCTCCAACCAGCCTAATTATTTTTAGTCTTGATAGGCTATATCAATTACTTACTATTTCCTAGGGATATTTTTTAATAAAGGAAATTAAACATAATAATTCATATTCCTATATATTTGTAAAACGGTTTGTGGTTAGCGATTAACGTTAGCTTCCGCTACATTGTTTACCGATTTAACGCTTTAATGATTAAACTACGTCGTTTAGTTGGTTTTTGTTACGATTAATATATGATTTCAGTACTCTGGAGAGGTTAAGGTTTGGGGCTTATTCAAACTTAGGTAGAATATAGATATATACATGTTAAGAAAGAAAAGAACAGGTGAAGACTGAGTCAATCAGAAGTGGTTATGAAGATCTTGATACTCATCTATTCATTGTGACAGGTTGCAACAAAATTGATTGTGTTTTTGGATGGCAGCTCTTTGCCTTCGTTTTTTGGAAGGACAATTTATAGCTTTTGATGTTTTTATTTTAAAGCGCCCCGGTGTCGGAAAAATTTTTTATTAAATTAAAATTATACTTCAAATTTTAAAAATAAATTAATCGGTGTATTTCTGCGTGAAGTGGAAATAAATGCTTTGAGAGGATCATGATACCTTTTGTAAAATTCTGAACATATATTATGTTATATGTAAATAATTCCATCGACTGATTTGGGATGTATCCTGTGTTTGTCGTGACGTCCTCTTCCCGAATCTGCTTTCATTTCCATGAACTCACATAACTGAGGGATGTCTCAACATATGGTTGGGAGAGATTGGAATCAATTCCTCAATCGTAGTGATATAATATTTAATTTTAGTTTAATGTGATAATAGTGATAGTGTTTTTAATTCGTTTTAGTGTTAAATTATATTAATTGGTGAATGTATATTTTTTAACTTTGTGTATTAGTCTTAGTTAGATTGTTCAATTAGTTGTTCTGTAATATTTTTATCATTATTATATACTATATATACTATTGTTTTTAAATAATTCTATTTTTTATTTATTATTTTTATACAAAAGCACCCGATAGTCTCAGTGTTAGAGCAACTTTCGCCCAACATATATATGCGAGGGTACCCAGGTTCGCTATATGGTCGGTGGGAGAATGTGAGCTATATGCTCCTTCCTTGGGCTTGGCTCCGTGGCTCTGACGTTAATGCGAGTACACGCCCCTCCTTGGATTAGGGTCCTGCCCGTTGAAGTGGTGGTGTTTATCTCTGTAAAAAAAAAACAAAAAGAAAAATAAAATAAGGAATTAGCAGGCTTGTTTATATTTCGTCATTAACGGTGCCCGAGCTTTGTAATATAGTATAACTAACTATAGTATATATATATATATATATATATATATATATATATTATATATATATATCATATATATATAATAATATATATATATATATACTTATTTATATATAATAGGTATTTAGTACTGAGGTTCTATATTTTCTATGGATTTTTATAATATATATTGGTTTATAGTCATTTTTATTTATTATCATATTTATATATATATATGTCTATTTATAGTTCATATATATATTTATATATTATATATATTATAATATATAATTTAGTTTATTATTTGTATATTATGGTTGTCCCAAGAAATCGATGCCCGAATTTCTTTGTGTATAGAAACTCTCTTAACATTTTTTTCAACTTGCATTAAAAATTTAGATCATAAAAAAGTTTCAGCTCGGAGTGTGATTAACGTTAAAGTACCCTGTTCTTTATTCAGCCCTAAATTATATTAATAAACAGCTATTTTCTAACTTAAATGAAAAGAAATGTTGGGTTTCCATCTATAAAATTTAAAGCTGTTTATCCTAGGGACGTGTTTTTTAAGTTTTGTAGAGAATGTTTCTGGCTTTGATTTTCACTCCCACAATTTGACAAACGTACAGATCGAAAGATATTTGGCTTTTTCGAGGACCGGACCCGGAAAATAGACTTTAAAAAAAATCGCTATAAACGTGATAAAATTACTTTTTAACCATGCTTTTGTTGTTCGTTAAATACTTTCCATTCCAGCAAATACAGATTACAAATGTTGGCAAGATTTTTCTGATTGGATATATGTCCTATCAAATTACTGGCAGTAAGTTGCCATCCAATGGTCAAGTTTTACGCTGTTTGTTTTACCATAAACGTCAAGTTAAACTAGAAAACAGAGATGCTGCAAGGCTCACAATCAAGAAAGCCGTACTTTTTTGGGAGAAATCTAACATTCGTACCAAACACTTGAAAGATCGTATTGTAAAGTTTGAAAAACTAAAAAAAACTATAAAAAAAATGCAACCAGAAGTGTAAGGGAAACTCAGAGTAAGAAAGTGAAATCTTTTAAGTCAAGCCTTGGTGATCTGTTTGATATTGCACACGAAGATCCTCACTGAAGAACACAAATGAAGAAGACGGGCAGTTTTTGCTCCATTAGAGACATAAGGGAAGTACTGGTTGCATGGGAGAAGAGCGAAGATCAATGAGAAAAGCAGCTTACACGGTCAGACTGGAAAAATCCAAACTGAAACCTGAAGGAAAGCCGAGATTGTAGTTTAAATATAGTAGTTAATACCTATCTGGATCTATTTTTTTGTACCTATCTAGCACCTTGGTACCTTTGTACTTAGATAAATATATTTGTTGTTCTCAAGTTACTGTTTTTCTCTTGTGTTTTTAATCGTTTTTTTCCGTCGTTTTCTAGATAAGGAAGATGTAGAAATGGAATTTTTAAGCACAATCAGTGCTTCAGAAGAAGAGGAATCACATAGAAATCAGGACATAGAAGAGAAGGAGCAAGAGGATTTTCAGGATACAGGAATCGACATATCATAACCGAAGAAAAAAAAGTACTGCAGAGGAAGTAAAGGCATTATCACCTAGAAGTTGTCAGTAATGTTAGATAGATGCAATAAATCGGATAGATACACGGTTAGAATTGTTTCGTCTATTGCCGAAGCATTAGGGCAAGATTTACAGAAATTAACAATTAGTGTGTCTACCTTGTGAGTCCGCAGACAAAAATTCAAGAGGAAAGAGTGCAGATTACTAAAAATAGGTTTGAAAATTCAGATTTACAAGGTGCTGTCCTAAATTAGGTGGGAAACTGATCCCAGATATATTGAATAAGGAAAATGTAGAGGTTGGCAGTTTTGATAAGTTGTGGTGATAAAAGTTCCTCGTATCAAAAAATAATACCTGATGTACTCAGGCAAAGGCTTTTTCTGAGTGGAAAAATGGGGCGCAGTAGAAAAAATAGAAGCAATGTATTTTGACACTACTGCTGTCAATACTATTCGTTTGAGAGGAACCTGTGTTTTATTAAAACAATTATTTGAAAAAGATCTTTTACACTTGGCATGTCGCCACCACTTTTCTAAAGTAATATTAAAGGCAGTTTTTGATTGTAAAATGGGTTCAACTACTGGTCCACAGTCTGATATTTTTAAAATATTTCTAACATGGTGGTCCAAAATTGACATAAAAAAATATTACATTGGATTTGATGATGAACAGGTCAAATTTAAAATAAATGTAAATGATATCGAATAGATTTATAGTATTCTCTACGCGCAATTAAAAAATCCACGGCATCTGTCCAGAGAAGATTATAAAGAAATTTTACAGATGTGTTTGTTAGTTTGCTCGGGAAAACATTTCATTCAGAGCGTCAGGTACCATGCATCACGCTAGTTAGATATCAAAATCAATTTACTCCTTAAAAATTTTACTTTTCAACTTTTCAGGGATCAATTTTCTTTAAGTGACTCCGAGATAGATGTCGTCAGAAGTATTTGTTTATTTATAATAATTAATGTTTATGTCAAAGTTTGGTTTAATGCTCATAAAGCTACATTGGCCCCCAAAGAAGATTTGCAGTTGTTTATAACCTCAAATTAATTATGCAAAAATTGATGGTTAAGTCTCAAAGGTGACATTGTCCAAACTTATAACTCATTTGGAGTATTTGAACCCAGAGCAAGTTGCTCTTGCTTTTTTTTTATCAAAACGTTAGACAAACAAATCAAAGTAAACATGGCTGTAAAACTATTGTCTTTTGTGCAAAACAATGATGATGATCATGATCATGAGCTAAGCAAACTTATTGAGCTTAAGGAAAAAAATATACAAGACGATAGGGTATTTAAAACCAAAATCGCTTTCAGAGAAACTCATATCTTTTTTGACAGATAAGTCGACTACTTTATTACGCTATTAACATTCAATTTCTTCAAAAGGTTTAACATTTCAACTCATTTCTTACATTCCGTTTCGGATATTTGGAATGAAGACCTGGATTTTTGGAATGAACAGGGAATTGTCAAGCGTTTTAGGGTTGTAAACGGCGCAGTCGAAAGGGGTGTCAAATTATTGCAAGACTACAATGCGAAAGTAACAAAAGATGAAGAGCAGAAGCAGTATGTTTTGCAAGTAGTTGATGAATTTCGAAAATTATTCCCATTCCCATTGAAATCTACCCTCTCAAAACCTCTACCACCTACTTGATTCTAATGACTCAATCTGACAAATCTACCTAGGAATTCGACCTAAATACCTATTAATTATTATTAATTTATTTATTATTATTAATTTATAAATAAAATTTAATTTAGATATAAAGCCTATACTGATGTTAACATTTGCTATTTCTGAAGACTGTTTTGGTAAAAATTAAGATCACTATTTTAAATTCAAAATGGTTTGCTTATAATAAATAAATGGTTCGTATGTGAATGTTTTCTTTCTTTTCCCCTCCCCCTGGTTTAAAATCAATCTTATTTTAAAAAAAAAAAACGTATCTTACTTGAGCTCTGATAATAAATAACTCCAAAATAGTAGAAACATTAAAAAACACACACATAAAACATACAAAAAAAATAAAAATAAAAGCAAATTATCTACTTAAGCGAATTTTCACCTTTTTTTAAGTCGATTTTCCAGGTAAGAAACAGCACCGATCCTCGAAAAAAAACAAATATCTTTAGATCTGTATGCTTGTCAAACAGGTTGTGGGACTGAAAACATTCTCTACAAAACTTTAAAAAAAAGAACACGTTCCTAGGATAAACTGCTCTAACTTTATAGTGGAAAACTTCCCATTTATTTTAGAAAAATAGCTTCTTTTTAATAATTCAGGGCTGTTGAAGCAGAGCTTAACATTATCAGATCGAGCTAAAACTTTTCCAACCTCATTTTACACCAATAGGCAACTTTTTATGGATTTCACTCGAAGATACCAGGAAAAAATCTTCACCGTATATTTTGCGACCACCCTAATATATATATATATATATTATATATTATTATTCTACTTTTTTTGTATTATATTTATATATTATATATCTTTTTTATATATTATTATTATATTGTTCATTTCTTATTTCACTAATTATTTTATTATTATTATTATATATATTATAATATATTATTTATATATATATATATATAATATTATATTTATATATATATTTAATATATATATATATATATATATTAATCATATATTTATTATACTTCAGTGGCGGCTTATTTGGGAGTTAAAGGATACATGTACATAGAGTAGGCGAACGCCTACAATTGCTTTAGTGAGCCAAAAATATACATATAATTATAAAGTTACAGTACATTTATTATCTATATATATATATAATTATCATATCTTATTTAATATATATTTTCCGCTTAGGAGCATTGCTTGTTGCCCCTTATATTATTGGTCATATTACTCTATATATTATAGCCTACTCATGTTATATGACCTCCGATTATGTGATTGTCATACCTGCTGATGTTCATTCTTCCTACTATATTATATATACAATACTAAGTTTCTATATTCCACCGTTTTTACGTTATTTTATTATTGACTTGCTACTATATGTTTAATACTATATATATTGACTATTACTGTGAGGCATATACTATACAGGTGGGTATAATGAGTCTTCCATCGCCCTTCTTCTTTACTTCTACATCATCGTCAACCAATAATTCATCTTCGAAATTTCGATTCCTTCTTTTAATAATATGTTTAAGTGATTTCATGCAATTGATATTACAATTTACATGCTCTTCTGAATTTTTCAAACACAAAGAAATGCTCTCCAATTTCTTCTTATAGCTTTAGAGGTGTAACCTTTCGGTGGAGTTCGTTTGCCTTGTGAATCGATCTTCTCAGTTGAGCAGGCTCCATACTTGTTTCTTTATCTTCTAAAGATGTGGAGTGGTAGTTACATATATTGTGCATTAGCAAGTATGAACATATATTTCACTACTTTATTCTTATATTTTATACATGAGAACTTGTGAGTGACTTGAGTATATTTATATCATATTATGATGCTTTTTTGACTTTGTCGTTATATCTTCTATACTTCTCGTACCCTCTTATACCGACTCGGGGTTATTTAATATTTCATTAATGAATTTATTTAATATATCATGATACGGCCTCATCTCTCTCACATTGTACTGAGAGAGATATCGTACTTGCTGTGAAGTCAAAGACGCTTCCTCGCGTACTTGTAGTCTTGCGACTCCGCCAGGGAGCCATGTCTAGCATTCCTCGTTTATTGCATTGTAATTCAATTTTTAAAGTGTGGAATGATGTATTTGGGTGTTGGAAGGTTCTGATGTGTGCTATTTTTAGTATCTGGCAGGCATGTTCTCCTTTATTTATTATAATTTAATGTTTATCTTACTGATTTTTGCATGTTTTTACTAAAAATTGGCTGTTAGTGTTCTATGCAATAAGTGGATATTTGGCTATCGTATTCGTGTCATTTAAGTTTCATTAAAATTACTATTCCTTTTTCGCAAGTGTTCGTATGTGGGGTCGCCTGATTGAAACTTGCAATAAGTGGTTTAGAATATATCGCTGGATAACTCATTGCAGTGAGTTGCATTCATAGGAGACCATTCCGTGCTGCTGGGCATTTGGTCACTGGTATAACTGATGTACTTACTAATTATATATGCTTATTCATCATTGACCGTACCGTAGCCGCTGTTCCCTACGTTTGCCGAGAGCTCGAACTAGTCTCGTACCTCCAACACCTATTCGTAACTTAGATTTGCCGCTACGCCTACCTTTACTTCCTCTCCTACCTGTATTTTCGAGCACTTATATTTGTGTCCCGTGCGTTATTTTTATATATATATTATTATATCCTATTATATATTCTGTAATATGTTTCCTTTCTTAATTTTATTATTTCTATTATTTATTATGATTATATATACTACTATATAAGCTGTTTCTTTCTTGCTACCCTTCATATCGTGATAGGTGGCGTTGGAACTAAAAGTTACTTAACGGAGTGATCCACCACGGCTTATACATACTGCAAATTATTAAATGTATTGTAATAAGAGAGCGAAAGTTCTTAGCTTATATATACACAACACAAGCCATAATATCAATTCTTTCTTATATCTTATATCGTTTCGTTTCTTAGTTTTTTCAAATCTTTTCTGTGAGCTTTCCTATTAGCCTTAAATGGCTGACATCAAAGGACAGATTATATATGATCATACTGCCTTGGCGTACCTTGGTTGCTCATACTATAGTCATATAGTCAATTTTATTTAATCATATATATATATATTTATATATAACTATAATTATATATATATATATATATATATATAATTATTATACTGAGTGTCGATATATATTGAGCTCATTATTGGCCGGCTTTGGTCAGTATAGGAGCCCGTCTAGAGGCATTCCACTTTCACTTTTCGTAGTGTGACTACTAATGTTACATATCTACCGGAGGTTTTATACTCCATCATATCCATTTACCTGTCGCCACTATACGATAGTCTACCTAGCTTCGTCCTCTTCATCCCTTAGCTTTCATTCACTCGAGCTTTTTATGCCTTTACCTTTTATTTCACTGTTGTCACCTTCCAAATGCGATTTCTTTGTATCTTCCTTCAACTTACTCCTCATTATTTCACTTCGAGAGCACCCGTCTACCTACATATGTATACCCTCATTACTTTATTTATAATTCCCGTCCGGTCCTCCTCAGCTTACTACCTTACTCCTTTACCTCCTTCTTCAGTACATTCTGACGTGAACGCCTTCTATTAGGTTAACTTCGTAACTACTTATATATAATATATATTATATCCTACTTATCTTTATTCGTTTCATCCTCCTACTTCTCTTCCGCTTTCGACCTCCAAACTCCTTACTCTACTTTTCGGTATTGAGTGGAGGTATTAGTATAGGTATGCTATAAGGTTTATGAGTGATAGGTAGCTTCCACTCTATCTATTTCCAATTCTTCTCTTCATACGCTCATCTAATTATACTATTTGTTCAACTTATATATACTACTCTCCACTCTCATTCTTTAATACTCCCTATCCATCTACATTGGCTCGCCGGGACTGCTCCCTGTCTCACTCGATTCATTTTAATTTATCAAACCTCTACTTATATATATATATATATCGTCTATATTTATTATCATTTACTTAACTCATACCTCAGTTCCTATTGTCTTATATCTATACTCCTTTTGTTCATTCAGGCTCACCTATCTAATCTATTACTTACCATTTTGTCACGAGTGACCTTACTTCATCCTCTTTCTTAGTATCCTATGTGGCTATCTTCTAGATATTTGATAGTTCCATATAACCACTGTTTTATTTTTATATAGAGACTTAATTAATCCACATCTCCTTAAGTGTCATACATAAATGGAATATTAGAGTTTTAGAATTGTAGACCGTTATAATACTTAGACACTGGAATGTCACATCTATACATTTAATGTATTATAACACTGGACAGCCTTGTTCCTTTAATAAATAACCAACTACATAACTGATTCACAGCTTGTCTTCAGTGCTTATAGGAACATCGGACTAATTTATTATCTGAGGAAATCTCGCACCATCTCATAAACAGTTCATTACTAGACGCTGGTGTGTATAACATTCTGTCTAACGTGGCGCTCCTAGTACAAGGTGGGTGTGGTCTCCTCAGATATAGCAAACTACATCTCTTCGTCTTCGTCAGCACAATATTATTATTTATTATCCTATATTATCAACGGTGATTTATAACTCTTGAGTCATCTCACATCTTATTAGTGAGCACTTCATCTATATTTACCTATATCAAACGCCTTTGGTTATACCCTACTCATTCTCACCTCTTATATACCTATCACATCATCTACTCATTCTCTCTCTATTATATACTCTATTTTATATATCTTTCTCATTATTACTTACTATATATCTTATATATTTATTTTAATTTATTATTACTAATTAATATTATATTACTTATCTATTTAAATTTAATTATCCTTTTGCACACCTAATGTGCGGCTTCGAGCGTGTCACTGGGGAACATTAGGGGGTCGGAAATAATCCTACCTTACATCTTCCCGTATAGTTTTCCCTCCGGAACGGCCGAGAGACCCGACCTTCCCCTATTGCCATCGGGTGGTATATATCCTTGGTATTCTTTAGTTCTTATAACTCACTACCACCCATTATTAATTCACATTTAGAGATTATTTGTGGAAATACGAAAACGATTTTCTTATGCATTATTTGTTGGCTATTTTAAAATAGCTGACCATTTTTGTTATGTTTTTATAGGTTTTCTTTTTACCGGCACACTAAGACCCTTTTAACTCGCTGTTATATCTCAAAATTTATGTATTCGTTTTTTTTATCTGTAGCATTAATATGTTTTTAAGTTATACACTATGACAGGACAATCTATAGCTCTGACTCATAGTGCCATAGGGAGTATTGGTAGTTGTGAGCCTACTTATCTATACTATTATTTTGGCCGAGTGATTAGGTACGCAGTACTTTTTTACTGGGTCTAGTAGCTGAGAGTATTATTACTAAGGCCTCCATCGTAGTGAGTGCCATCTGCATACACTAGGCTCACACTTATTAGTATTTACTACTATATACTAATCGATATATATGCCTTATTCTAGCAGTCCGTGAGCCACCCTTTGTAACTCATTATTTCATCACCCACCGCCGTACTTATTATTCTTATATTATCTATAATACTATATATTATATAATTTCCAGTTAAATTTACATGATTTGCATAACGTTGTTTTACCTCCTTTTTCTGTAGATAAATCCTTGATTTCGTAACACTCTCGTGCTAAATCTGTAACATATCTAAATTAATTGTGTTGGGTCAGTCTGATTCACAAGAATTTCCAAAATAATCATGAATTTTTTTTAAAGAGAGAAAATTTTTTTTTTAATATCTTATTATAAAATATAAATAAAGTTCCCATAAAATATAAGTTTCTCACAACATATTTCACTCAGTTATTACTGTACCATAAATACATAATTACTTATCATATCATATTTTTTTCAGTGTTATCCATAAAACATTATGGGAAATAATATACATAAACATAGGACATATGGAATTATTTAATACATGCAAATTGAATTTCTATTCTTTAATCTATTTTTTTTGCATTAGACATTCGAAAGTTATCTTCCTCCAAAATTCAAAGAACTTGCATGCTTTGCTCTTTCTATATTATTTGGAGTTATTGTTCATTCTCACATTATTACAACTTTTTCACATATAGTAGTCTACGGTCATTGCGAAATATAGAGTCGTTGGAATAATTGTATGTAAGTAGCGATTTTCTTCATTACTGATTTGCTTCATTTTTTTAACTGACGTCCACTTTAATATATCTTACTTATCTCATATCCACGATGTTTTCTTACCCACATTAAGTTAAGGTTTAGAAACTCTCCGACTATAATATTCGTGCTGATTCTTAGATCTTGCTCATTATCTCCTATTCTTTAATTATATCGGTCGGTGAGAGAGTGTGCTATTCTGGGGGCACTGAGGCTCTCTACAGGAACACTGGTGGGAAGTCGAGGAATACGAGTGTAAACAGCAGTGTGCTGTAGTTTTCGGTAGTATATTATTACTTACTTTACATCTTTGTTTTTCTTTTCTTACATGACTATAGCTTTTCATATTATCTAAGTGAGCTCCGTTTACTATTTGACTTCATTTCTATGAACACCTATATATATGGCAGGTGCATACTCTCGGCCAGGTGCCATCGGCGCCGGCGTACTATACGTGAGGCCTATGTGAGTACATGTTATATACCTAATCTAGTGGAGCTGGTACTGATAATGGCGTCATCGGTATTCATGAGTAGGGCTCGGGCGGGTATATCTACCTATCTATCATCGTAGCTGCAGTCACTAGTTGAATACTATATGCTTCTATATATATATTTATTTATCTATATATATTCCTATATATTTCTCTATCTATCTCTATATATTATATATATACTTTATTATACTTATCTATATATATATCTATATATATTATCTAATATATCTTATATATATTTATCTAGACCGTATATATATAATCTTATCTATATTTATATATATCTATTTAATATATATATATACTATTTCATATATATCTCGTCATATATAACTATATATATTTTTTACTCCCCTCCTCTGCGTCTTGACCTGCATTTCACTCTGTACACGTAACTTTATTTATTATTTTTTACCTGATTGTTTATCCTAGTCAGCGATTACATACTTGCTTCCCTGCATTAGTGGACTTACCCCAATATCCCCTACGTAAGTTTACTAGTCATGATTCATTATTATGCTCCTCTCCTTATCTACTCTCTTGCTCTCCCGTGCAGCCCTGGGGTAGAGATGTATTATATATGTTACTATGAAACCGCCACACAGAACGGGAAGCTCTTGCCATCAAAATATTAAAATTTCTCAGAGCCTATAGGTAGTCGACCACTCTGAGCTGATAGCCTAAATGTTAGTACCGTTTGGTGAGTGGTGTGGATGATTTGAATAATAGAACATATTCATATCTCGTCACAAGAATCTATCTAATGAGCACATCGCGAATTAAAGCGAATCAGGTTTTTTGGATCCTGGTAAAATTAAGCTATACGCTGAAAATGGTATTAAGTCTGATACCCTGCACCATAAGGGTATTACGCGCATCCGAGTGGCAGGAGATTCCGGGGTCTCTCGCGCCTTCCGGGGACGGGGTGTAATCTACGGGTGTTAGTGATCTATTTTTCAACGCCCTCCGGGGAGGGGGGTCCCTCTCGCGGAACCACCTCCCGCCACTTTGCTGGACTAGGCTTGTGGGATGTACCCGCGTGTCTGACCGTCCGGCACCTCTGTCCTCCTACGGGTATGAAAGCGTCTCCGCTCTCCTGCCTGTTCGCGCGCGTCGGGTCTCGATAGACGCACATCTGCTCTCGAGGTTAAAAACACATAGTTAGAAAGCATTTTATTATATATATAATATTAATTATCGATCTAAAAAACCTAGGTAAAAAATAAAAAAAAAAAAAAAAAAAAAAATAAAAAATACTTTTCCGAAATCGATATTTCTCTCTTTTTTATGTATCATAAAGATGCTACCTACTTCTGTTGAAAAAATATTTTTTTGATTCCGAGCTTCCGTTCCCGTGTGGCGTTACTTTATTCTTGTCCATTTTATGTTATATACTACTTATCATTATTTTTGTTATTCTATTTATATATATATATCGTTTATCGTTTGTGTGAGCTTTTTTAGATCTTATTTCTTCTTCTTAATATATCTTTCTTATAAAAATAGTCATTATTCATATATCTTTTAAAAAAGTCTTATATTTTTATTTTATTTTTATTATTATTCAATGATTCTCTTTTATTTATTATCTACAATTCCGACATCTAAGGAACTCATAAAATAATTTACACGTCTATCTATTATATTATATTATCTTACTAGTTCATTTATATCTTAATTGTTGGGCTATTCATCATGTCTAGGATGCTTTCACCTGAACTATTAGGTATTCTTTCTTTCTTAACGAGATTTCTTTTTTTTTTCCACTTCAGAAGGGTTTTTTTGTTTTTTTTAATACTCGCAATAATAAGTCATAAAAGATAAGTTTACCGGTAGAGCGACGGAGTCGCATGGCAAAGGTCGCGGGTTCGAATCCTAGGTAGTAAATTACGCTAGAGAAGTTCCTCCTGCTCTTTGTAATTAGTCGGCTTATGCTCTGACGTGAGGTGTGAACATACTCTAAAAAATAATAAATAAAAAAAAAAAAAAACGTTTTCATATACGGTTGTTAAAAAAGTAAGGAGTATCATGTGCAAAAAGGGATATCATACATTTATAAGAATTTTGTTTATTTATTTAAATTATATTATTAGTCTGAATTACATTGTTGTTTCTCTTTGTGCCTGACGTTGGCGTGTCTCTTTTCGTCAGTCGTTGTGCGGTTCCGGATTTGGGCGGCTGTGTGGCAGGGTTTGATCCTTCTCGTACAGTCATGGTAGGTTTGGTTGTCTGATAGTGGGTCGTTTCCTCTCTCGGTGTTCGCCAGTTATTCTGTGGTGTACGCTCAATCCTTCCTTCGATCTCGTGTGAGTTTTTATCTCTTTTACGGTCTTTCTGTTTGAGCCGTGGGTGATGCGCGTGTTGTCAGGTCTTGTGTTGCGCTGCTCCGTCTTCGGTCTTCGATCTCTTATCTCTCTTGCTGCGCAGAAGATTCTGCATGAGCGGCCTAGCGTGATTAGTGGTAGATAGGCAGTAGCGATCGTTTTCAATGGTGAGCGTTGTTTTATTAGTGATTAGCATTAGTGCTAATATAGATAAATGTTTGATTAAGAATAGAAATTGATGGTAATTGTGAGCAATCAACGGATGTTTAATATAACTGTTTAAGGATCTCGAATTGTATCTCGTGAGTATATTGTGTCATATTTTTGGTAGGGCGTATAGTCGTGGTCTTCCCTCGACATTGTGCGGACGATTTTGAATTCGATACTGCAGTTATTTATAGGGTTAGTTAAATGGTTGTGCCATAGGGTATTCTATGTTGTGAGCCTTCTGTTGTAATATGTCTGGTTTAGTATTTAGTGTACGCTGGTTGAATAGTATATCGTGTTATGGTTAGTGAATTAGTTATAATTATAGTAGGTGTAGAGTGTATGTAGGCTATATGAATGGTGGGGCGCGTACTGTGGATTGAAGTGGTGTATCTGGGGGTATGCTTGTATACTAGTATAGGTATAGGTGAGTGAGTCTGGTGCTGTGGTATGTAGGGGGTTTTAGTGATGGTGCTTAGGATGTGTCGTTAGTGGACCACTCAACTAGTTTTTAGGACTATAATGGAATCTTCTATTCTGCTTTTTCTGGGTTAGCGCCGAAATCGTCGAGCCTCACCAGCTAGCATAGCAAGTATTTTACCACTTGACCAAAGATGAGCTACAAGGAGGAGAGGCTCTTCAGTTGAGAGGTACGTGTAAGTGAGCTATTCGTTGACGCGCAATATAAAGGTCGTCGCTTGTTTCTACGACTTGCGTGCCGATGGTCTCCACGTTTTGAGTATGCGGAAAAGCTTTTGGAAAGATTGTAGTTTGTTAACAAATGGAGTCCAAGCATAGAGTGATGTAGGGTTTCATCTTCTCTTCGAGATGTGATGGCCTATCATGTTTTTACTCTTTGCCCGATGCTCGAGTCGTGTTGTGATGATATGTTTTGTATGTGGGTAAGTAATAGTAGGTTAGTAGGACGATAGCATCCGGAGAGTCCGCCACCGTTTGGGCCGGTGGTTGTTTGTTGTTGTTGTGTTTGGTTTGTGCTGATGCTGATTGCTGAGTGGCATTGTGGGTCTGCGAAAGTCCTGTTGTGTAGCGTGTCGATGTGAATGTGGTCAATGATAGACTTTGTATAGCTTGTTCTATTGGGTCAGACTGAATCGACTCTCCGGAATAGGATCGTCATGGATTGTAACTGAAAACGATGTCTTATAGATCAGATGCTCTAACAGCTGTGCGTAATAATTAGACTAGAATAATCATGGCATGTTTATTTAGATTGTGCAGGTAGGTGATGTGATTTTTACCCTATGTGACATACTAATATGTGAGTAGTAATAAGTATGAAAATTGATGACTTTTGATTGTTGACATAGCTGCATTTTTTACTGAATTGATTGGACAATGTTTATTAAAATAATGTTATAAATAAATTTTAACTGTGTTTTTTTTGATATATACGAAAGGATGACTTCCGTGAAGTAATTCCTCGTGGTAGTCTATGCAAAGGTTGCTCCATAATTTTGATAATTTTTTTTTTTCTTTTTTTTAATACTTTATATAGTGATTATACTCTCCTTCACGGGTATAATAAACAAATGATAGTACAGAGTCGGGGAGTTTCTCTGCTCTATACAGGGGGACGTCACGGGGGGGTGGAGCTTTTTCGTCTTCCTGCTTCGTCTTCTCTCCGTAATCGGTCTTCGTAGAGCTCCACTAAAAAAAGTAATAAAAAGAAAAAAATAACATTTTCCCTGAAGCAGAACAAATAAAACAAAACACTATTTGGCAAATCTCTTGCTCTCGTATACTGCAGGAATGGCAAGGGTTGATTTGAGAGCATATCGCTTGCCAGACCCTAAGATTAATACTAATATTTAAAGGTGTTATTAATTTAGAATTAGGGAATTTAAAATATATTTATTTTTTAAGTTTCATCGCTATGAAATTGCTTGCTGTATTCTTAGAAGGAAATTGGGGTATTTATTTTCCTGTAGACGTTTTTTATGTTTATCTGTATGTTGGGGTTTTGAGAAGTTGATTCATTGTCTTTTTTTGTGGTGATGTCTTTGCGAGATAGTCTGGGCGCGGTTTTCATAGATTTTGGTATTTAGTTACTCATCACATGAGAGTTGTCAAGTCCTAGAGTTTTTGTATATTGGTTTTTGGGGTCCCCCGCGCGATGAGCGACGGTGAAATTTATTAATGGCGGTTACGTGTTCCCTTTTGGTACGCTTCCATTTGCGCGAGCTAGGGTGTATTTGAAGACGGTTGGTTTGGGTAACCGTAGATTGCAATTGTGTATGCGTATACCAGCGTTTTTTTCAGAGTATGACCACTATTATCCTGAGTTATATTCTTGTGTTATATTTATAGTATGGTTCAGTAGATTGAGTAGGTATTGTTATATTTTATTATTTGTTATTCTTATTATTGTTAATGAGTATTATTATTATTATTATTTATTATTTTCATTTATTATATATTATTATAGTCTATTATTTATTACTTATTGTTTTTATTATTTTAGTTACATTGAGTTATTGTATATAAAAGTTTTTTGAGAATTTTTATTTCGATAAGTGTTCTATTAATTTAGTTATTTCTGTAACATTATGTTTTTAAATTCTTCTTATATTATATATTTTATCTTGTGAAACTAATTTTTATCATGAGAAGATAGAAGATATTAATTTACTATTTTCCGACGCTTTTGTTCTCGTGTGTTCTTTCTACTATACTCTTGAAACGACATTTCAGTGGGAGAGATCTATTTTTGGTCGGGTGTGAGACTTCGTAATGGAGAGTCTTAAAAATACGTAGCTAATATAGAATCAAATGATATTATATGTCTACAGATTAAGTTCTACACATTAGAGTTTTTTATGTTATTAGTGTTCTGTCTTCAGCGTGTTTTTTGTATGTAGAAGGCCCTCCGCTAAATTGTTGGTTGTCTATAGTGTTTCTGTGGACTTGTTGCACAATAGATCCTGTATAATTATATTTGTAACGCTTGTTATCGAAATATGTTGGCTAATCCAGCTTGATTTTCATGCTTCTGTGCGTTTTTTTGAAATGTTCTTGATTTTGGCTGGCTGTTTGTACGATGTTGATTTGGTATCCCGTGTCACCGACTAATTCGATTCGCTAGTTGTATCCAATATTAATATGTTCTATTCGTGAGCGTTTGGCTTTTTCCCTGACTCAGGGTATGTGAGCGAGGATTTGAGTACCATACGTGATGGTTTTTGTGTTCGTTCTAAGTGGTAGTGTTGCATTGTTCGTTGTGGTTGTCTCTCTAATATGTAAGCATTGATCTCAGTTGTTTTTGGTCTTTTTATTGGTATTATCGGGAGTTTTTATTTTTTGAAGTGGTTTCTTTTTGAGTTTTGATGTGTTGAGAGTTTTCAATAATTTTACGAAGGCATCTTCTCTGCTTATGTGTAGTCTAGTATCGCATTAGAAGTTTTGAAGAAGAAATTTGAGGTTCTGTGTATTTCTGAGATTTTCTACTTTACTTTATTAATTTTTGGTAATTGGTCTTTATTAAGGTTAATTTTCAACTGAATATGTGGTATGGTTATGCTACAGTTTAATTTTATATATTTTTACTTTAAATTAAGCGGGCTACTGTAATTTTGTCAGTTTCAAAGTTTGCTTATCTATAAGTTGTATAGGCAAAATTCGTAATGCTCCTGTATATATGGTTTATAAGTTTTGGTAATTGTTACGTGATCATATTGATCAGTTCTTTGTTAAAGAGAAAAGTACAAAAAGCTAGGTAAATTAGTTTCATATACATTTTTAACCATTTATTCCATAGTCTGGGTTGTACATGAATGCCTCTGTTAGATTATTTAGAGCCCGTCATAAATTAATATTGATTTTGATATGTCTAAACAGCACTGCAAATAATATTGCGAAATGTCGTATGTAAATTATTTAAGCTACAATGACAAACTCTTTGATATTCTATTAAGATTAACTGTGTTAAGTTTCAATGACTAAGTAGTTAGAGGGTTGATTTCGTCGATCATATATTCTTTTTATATTGTAAATATACGTAGGGTAATAAGTTGTTGTCTTTTCACAGTAATGATTTTGGTTTTTTCTCAGAATTTGACATTAATTAGAAGTCCTGCAAATGTTAGTCTAATGTTGGAGCCCTATCGACCTTCTCGCTATCAGGTTTTATAAATGTTTAGATATATGTTTTCTTTCTAATTTAATAAGGAGTAAGGATTAACTTGAGTGGACGATCACAGATTGTTGTTGATATTTGCCAATGATTGCTAATGTATGCTGATTTTTTACTGATATCTACGGATGATTCCAAATACGCGTTGTTAATTATTATATCAATCGTTTCAAAAACTGATACATTTGTGAACAAAGACTTTACATCAAGTTAGCTTATTATATTAGTGTCTTCAAGTTTTAAGTTTGATAATTTTGCTAATACGTTTTTCATTATTTGATTTAACTATGAAAGAGTTATTAAGATATGGACGTGTATAATGCTGTTTCAGTGATATTGGAGCAATTTCGTGTTGTAACAGTTTCTGATGCAAAAGGAGAACAGTTTTCTGCTCTCAAAGGTGGATTTTTCTGAGTTTTTGTGTATTTTAGGCAATCCATTATATTATGTTCCTAATATTATTAAAATTCCATGTTCTTTATATTTTTGTCTAATTTTTTGTTTTTTATTTCAATATTTTTTTTTAAGCGATTCTGTTAATGTTTATTTTTTTAGTGTTTGTATTTGTTAGTTTATCATGAAGTTTATTTTAAATTGGTTTTGTGTTGATTGATTCTAATTTTGAATTTTCTTCAATATCTAGATTGTTCATTATAACTACTCCACCACCTTTATCTGGGGGAGTGATATAACTTATGTCATTTATTTTAATTTATTTTTTTTAAGGCTAAGAAAATTGCTTGTCTTTATCATTCTTTGGTGAGTTTATTCAATATATTTGTGTGTCTTATAGAAACGAAATAAGAAAAATTGTTTTAAGTTTAGCCTTAAGATGATCATGAATAATTGTTAACTGTAATAGTCTTAAAAAATTTGATCTTTTTTTTGTTTTTACAATTGTATTTGAAAAGCTCTTACTTCATAAATAAATAGATTTTCCTCTTCTTCAATTTAACTACATCTTTGTTTTTCAGTTCCAAAATATTGGAGTACATATTGTTTAAATTGATTGGATGTTTTTCATTTTGTTGGTATTAGTTCATAATTTGATATAGTTAATTTAGTAGATTTGTCTTCTTTAAGGAGAAACTCATTACCATAGAGTTTCTATAATTTCTAGATGTGTTTGAATCTAATATCCTTATTGAGATCAGAAAATTATATAGTAGTGAAACTATTATTAGTAGTAGTTAAATTTAATATAAATTCCCAGTTGATTTCTTGAGATCAATTAGATCAACTGGTCCTGTTTTCCAATCTTTAGTATTAAATTTCTTAATTTCTATGTTCCAGAATGAACATAATTACGAGTAGTTTATTGTTGAAATTTTTAGTTATTTCACTATTCTGAAGTTCTCTTTATGTATAAATCTTATATTGAGAAAGTTTGGAAACAGCTGATTTTCTTTGCAGTAATTTAGGAAATTCAATATCGCCTTTGAGAATTTTATAAAAAGTTTTTGATTATTTCCAAGTTTCTAAATAGTTATTTCTGTACATAGTTTAATTTTCTTAAAATAATATTTGATTCAAACAATTTACATGAGAAGAAGAAGATAATATTTACATACATAGATTTCCCGACGCGTTCGTCTCTAAACTTGAGACATCTTCAGAGGATTAAATCTTGTGAGCGAAAGCTAACTAATATGATATTACTTAAATCATAAATGATATTTAGTCTAACAGATAATACATTATAATTTTATGTTAATGTCTGGTCTGCGTGTTTTGATGTAGAAGGCCTCCGCAATTTTAAGTTTCTGGACTTCACATGATCCGTATAATATTGTGAAGTGTTTAGAAATATTGCTAATAGTTGATTGACCATGTGCCGTGTTGAAATGTTCAAAGATTTTGCTGGGACTGTAGCGATGTTGATATGCCCTGTCCGACAATCTATTCGTCGTGTAACCAATATATGTCGACGTACAGTCTGACTCAGGGCAGTTAAATTGGTACACAACGTGATGGTTGTCGGGCAAAGCATCTCTTGTGCTAAAGGAAGATGACAGTTGTTTGGATTTATGGTATAGTCTGACTTTAATTTTTGAGGTGTCTTTAGTTTTGAGGTGAGAGAAAACAAAATCCTTCGTGAAACAAACAACTTTAACCCCGTATTTTACATAAGATATGTCGACGACACCCTCACTATCTTTAGGAACATAGATCATATACATCAGTTCATCAATAGAATTCAAGAGTTGTCATGCTTAAAATTTACATACGAAACTTAGGTTAATAATGCTATCTGTTTTTTAGACATTAAAATCAATATTAATTCTGACGGCTCAATATCACAGGCATTCATGACAAACCCACTGATAATGGTCTGTATATGAACTATGGGTCCTATTCACCGACTATTTACAAAGAATCTATCGTAAAAACTTTAGTTTACAGAGCATACAACCTATGTTCAACTTGGAAAACTTTTGATGAAGAAATTTGCCGCATTAAGTAAAATTTAATTAACTGTGATCATCCACAATATTCAGTTGAAAATTTAATTAATAAAACCATTACAAAATTATTAATAAAGAAAAGTAAAAATAATCAGGAAAATTCGATAATTTCTTCTTCAAAACTTCTAATGCTTAGACCTTCAATAAAGAAGAGAAAGTGCCTTCGTAATATTTTGAATTGTCACCTCAAAACTAAAGACACCTCAAAAAATTAAAAGTCAGACTATACCAATTAAAATCCAAACAACTGTCATCTTCCTTTAAGCACAAGAGATGCTTTGACCGACAACCATCACGTTGTGTAACCAATTTTACTGCCCTGAGTCAGACTTTGTTACGTCGACATATATTGGTTTACACGACGAATCGATTGTCGGACAGGGCAAATATCAACATCGCTACAGTCCCCACGCAAAATCTTTGAAACATTTCAAACGGCCACATGGTCAATCACTATTAGCAAATATTTCTAAACACTTCACAATATTATACGGGTCATGTGAAGTCGCAGAAACTTAAAATTGCGGAGGCTTCTACATCAAAACACGCAGACCAGACATTAACATAAAATTTAATGTATTATCTGTTAGACTAAATATCATTTGATTTAATTATTATATATTAATTTAAGACTCATTTCGCTCACAAGAATTAATCTTCTGAAGATGTCTCAAGTTAGAGACGAAACGCGTCGGGAAATGTAAATAAATATATCTGCTTCTTCTCATGTAAATTGTTTTCAAAGATTATTTTAAGAAAATTAAACTATGTACAAAAATAAATATTTGGAAAGTTGGAAATAAAATCAAAAACTTTATAAAATCAAAGGCTGATATTGAATTCCTATATTATTATTATTATTATTATTATTATTATTATTATTATTATTATTATTATTATTATTATTATTATTATTATTATTATTATTATTATTATTATTATTATTATTACGTCGAAAAAATCGAGCTCACGCAGTGAGCTCGATTTTGAGTCGTCTCTTGCTCCAGGTCCGACTCCTTCTGCGACTTCGGTTGCGGCTCCAGCTCGGGCTTCGGTTCCAGCTCGGGCTCTGGTTCTCCGAACTCCGAACCGCCCGAGCTTGTAATCAGGGTTGCAGAGCCCGTCCGACTCCGGCTCCGGCTCCCTATATATATATATATATATATATATATAATATATATATATATATATAATATATATATAATATATATATATATATCATATATATATAATAATATATAATTATATATATATATATATATATTATATATATATATATATATATATTGTTATATTTTTCTCTTCTTTCTACAGCTCATCATCTGAATAACCAACTTTAAGTGCTAGATTATATTGGAATTTTTGTGAATTAATATCTGCCATAGGTAAATAACAATAATTTACATGAAAAATTAAAATGATATAAAATATTCATGACGTTCATGGTGAGATTGTTGGGGACGAATTGGTAGTGAGTATAAATGTTTTAATTTTTTCCCACCATGTAGGATTACCAGAGTCTTGTTCCCAGTTGGTATCAACGATTGCTGTTCAAGCCATAGTGCTCCGCAGCTTACTATTCAAATTTCACTTTAACAACCCAAAGAAAACCTCTGTTTCAACAGGGGTAAGTTAGTTATCTATTTTTTGTGGTTTTTCTTTAATAAGTAAAATACTAGGATACATTATAATGATTTACTGAATTTTCTGACTGTAGATAGGTAATACCGTTTTAACTTTCCTAGGTTTTTGTTACGGGTTTGGTTTCTATACCATTGAAGGTTTTGGGGTGTGAATTTTGCCCCAGATAAACATTCTTCTTCACCATTGGTGGAATTCAAACTTTTATCAAGTGAAATAATTCTTCTTCAACCAAGATGAAGGTTATTGACTGACAAAGAATATAGTTCTTTTTGTTTTTTTCTTACAATAAATTAATAATATTTAAGTGATAGAGAATTGGTTACTTGTTGGCTAGTGTGTGGCATATAAACTAGTTTATGAGCCTTCAAATGTTAATGATTATATAATCAAGAAATGTTTTTGGATCCTAGTGAAAAAAAAACTAATTTACTAAAGAAAAAGTTGAATGCAAATTCTTGTGACATTCCCCAGATCCTTGGTTGTTTAAGATAAAAATTAACCAAAGTGTATACAGCTCAAAATTATCTTTCAAATTTTGTTAGAGTATTTTTTTTGTTTGTTTGTGTACAGCTATTCCCCATATTTTTTTAGAATCCCTGGTAAAAGAAATAATAATAATTCTATTTAGTAATTGAATATTGTTGAATAATTTCCACTATGATATATTACCTAATGGATTATCTTCATAATTTCCCCCACTTTTGTTTATAAATTTGTTTAAAATTCCCCAATCATTTTCGAAGCAATTTAACTACATACAATATAAAAATAAAATTAAGTGTTAATTAGTTAATATATAAAATATATGTAATTATTAATAAATGATTGCTGTTCACTAGGAGTGTACAGATTATTGAAGTGAATATTCAAATCATAATAGATTTTAGTACACTGGTGTGTATGCATTGAAAAAAAACGAACTTAAGTATTCCGCCCTGATTATACAGGTTTTGTTTTCAGCTTAGAGCTGGAACCTGAGCCAACCTAGAAATTATCCATTTCCTTGGAGTAGGTGGTTCAAGATAGACAGACGAATTAAAGTGAATAAAGGGCAGATAGGGAGTCATAATTGAAATAGAAGTCGGAGTGGTCGGCCGGTGTTAAATAATATCACCAACGTGGTTCGCGGTAGTGCACTACGGGGTTTTTCGAAAGCGGGAACGCGTGTTCATCGGTATCGGTGATTCGGCGGTAATCAGGCTCGTAAAATAAATAAAACTTAAATACTTATACACTAATACATACAAATTAATTATTATTTTTTTTCATCTCATATTTTTTTTACATAACATTAGGATAAAATATCCCATATCCATTTATTTTTTTATATACACATTTTTTTGGTATTTTTGTAATTTTTATATTAAACAATGTATAAATATATTTAATTTTATATATTAATTTATTTTATATATAACAAATTAACAGCACACATTAATCAATGTATTATATGGTATATATTATATAGATATATATATGATAATAAGAATATAGAAAGATATATAGATATATAATAATATAAAAGTATATATAATTATAATTTTCCTATAATAGTATTATTATAGTATATACTATATAAGGGCTAGTATATTATGATATATGGCCTAACCAAGACACCACCCAATTAAATTGTTATTGTCCTCCCTCCTCCTTCTCATCCGTGATCCATAACTCAAGATTCAAAAAAAAATCATATTCCATATCAACAAAACAGCCAACGGTTTCCTCAGAAGTTCTCATTGTAGTCAAGTACCTCTTTGCGCCTCTTTAAAAAGAATCAACCCCAAAGCCTAACAAATCCTCCACACCACGGAAACACCCGTATTACTTAAAAAACCCATCAACCCTCTTTGCTGGCTGGATAAACAGTCACAACAATGCTCCTGCTTCACCGTCACTTCCCTCTCGAAATCCTTCTTCATTCCTCCTCCTTCTTCTCTATATGGGACGATTAATCGTCATCTCATCTCTCTGCAAAAATCTCCAGTATTGGTATCAATCGTCATCTCATCGGTTCAATCCCAATCTACCATATTATTCCCCGATTAATTAAACAAATATAAAACTCCCGAATAAATAATAATAGCTTTTTAGAAAATAGTATATATAATTATATATTATATAATTTATATATAAGTATGAGTATATAATAAATATAATATATATATTAATATATATATATAATAAGTATAGAGTATATATATATAGGTAATAGTCCCATATATAATAATATATAGTAGTATATATATAAGAATATATATAAATATATATAATATATAATATATATATAATATTAAATATATATATATATATATATATATATAATATATATATATATATAATATAATATATAATAAATATAAATAATATAATATATATATAATAATATAATATATATAATAATAATATATATATATATATATATATATATATATATATATATATATTATATAATATATATACTATAATAATTAACAGCATTCCCACGACGGTCCATATTGTGTATCCACCCTACCTTTTTTGCCCTTTACCTTTTTGGGCTTGACTTTTCCGACCTTACCTTTTTTCCTTACCTTTTTTCATACCAAATTTTTTAAAACCCAAATTTTTATCTGAGAACCCAATTTGAGAACCCTACTTTTTGAGAACCCTATTTTTTAGGAAAACCAAATTTTAAACCCCTAATTAAAAGTTATATCTTGGCAACCCTAATTTTTTCTGGCAACCCTAATTTTCAAGCCCTAATTTTTCAACCCTAACCTGCTTCAAAACCCTCGAAAAGTTTCCCAAACTGGTTTGTTCTCAATCAACGTTACGTATCCCCCCTAATTTTCACCAACCCTGTTTCGATCCATGGGTCAATAATACCCCACCCTAATTTGACCACCCTTTAGCCTACCCCTATCTTTGAGTATTCTCACACCTACACACACACCGCCCACACACACCACACACAACAGCACCTAGCCGTACACCTATCCTAACCCACCCTCCAATATCCTACACCCACCTCCCACATAGCCTACACCCCATCCTACACTAGCCTCACCTAGCCTTAACACCTCCACCTACCCTCCATCCCATCCTTTCACCTACCTACACCTACACCTAGTCCACCAATCCTTCACCTAGCCGTACACCATACACCTATGCCTCCACCCAGCCTTCACCTA
Source organism: Trachelipus rathkii (assembly GCA_015478945.1). Taxonomy (NCBI): domain Eukaryota; kingdom Metazoa; phylum Arthropoda; class Malacostraca; order Isopoda; family Trachelipodidae; genus Trachelipus; species Trachelipus rathkii. Next base: position 98,185 of record JABUQX010002324.1, on the reverse strand, counting down.
CCTACACCTACACTACACCTACCTCCACCCATCCTTCACCAGCCTACACCTAACACTCTACACCTAACTCTCACCCAATTTAAATTATTCTCCATTTATTATGCTCAATTCTTTTTATAGGTCTATATTCTCTAATCTTTATCCCCATTTGTTAGTATTCTTATCATCTATTATTTAATCAACTTTGAGACTCAGTAATTAATTATTGATTTTTATTCAAGGAACTTGATGTTCCCAATGCACCATTAAAATATCTGATAATGTTCTATTATCGATATATTCTATATTTCTTTATCCAGTTATTGCCAACAATATCCAGAGTTGGGCAATATTTCCAATGATTCCAATGATGCCAAATAATTCAAGTAAATCCACATATGCCAAATATCCCACAATATCCCAAACAGCACAGGAGAATTCCACTTGGCTAAAAGCCTTTGCGTACCTTCCCTAACCTATAAATAGCCACCTATATTATTCGTACCCCGATAGAATGATATGAAATAAATCATGATTATATACAAAAATCATAAAGATCTATCCTACTATGATTATATTTTCTACCACTTAACCAATAATATAAGAGTAATATATATATATATATATAAAGTAATAGAGCGGGTATAAGATTATATATAACAATAGAGTAGAATAAAATAGGATATAATAGAATATAATTAACTTGACGAGCGCACCAAGACACCACATTAACCGATGACACTGGTATAGCACACATTCACTTATGACACTTATAACCACTATACACGTTACAGCAAGGAGCAACTTATGTCCGAGCTCGTCGTCATAGTGAATGGACATTAACAGTTAAACCCAAAACTACTTACAGCTTCACACCCGGGCACAGCGAAGGAACACTTGACACTCACACATCTCATATTTTGATGTCCTCAACTTTGTATTGCCGCAGAACTTTAGAATTCCCAGTTCAAACCTTAATCGTCACATTATCCTCAACGTTTGTAGAGGTTCATCTTTGTGAGTACTCTCTTATGCCGTTCATCTTAATTCCGTCAAATCTCTAACCGAGTCTATAAATTTACTGGAGTCATCTTATAACATAAACCTTTATACTAACTTTCTACCCCAACATAACATAGTAACAATAAGCCCCTAAAATATGATTCTGTCCCCTAAGGCAAGCTACATCCTCGAGCCCCTTCGCCCACCGAGCAGCTGGTGGGCACACGCCACCCCAGTTAACCCGCGCGCCTCCCCCGCCCCCGCGACCCCGCAGGCGCAAAATTTACCTCTTACCCGCCCCTCTACGCCGCACATCTAAATATGCCTCGAAGAGTGAAACAAATAATATATATATACATGCATTATTATATTACTACTAACAGTATAAAAATTTCTATTCAAAATACTATGTGCATCATCTTATTCAACTTAGAACAATTCTTACTAAAAACAATTTCAAGCAGGGGAGGTTGTGTGTCGATAAATGACCTTAAAAACTTATAAATCATGACAGACGATCATTAGATATTTACAATACGTTTAATTTATAAATTTTTAAAAAATTTGTATTAAAATAATAACCAGAGAGTCTGATATATAATCATTTTATTTTTGACGAGCCAATGTGACAAAAACTTTTATTAAAAAGCATAGTACTTACTACCTAAGAAGCATTAAATATCATCAAAACTGCGAACGTATATTTAGTTATACACAAGACACCAAATAAATTAGATCTTTTTACTATGTCTTTACTTCGTGTAACTCATTTCTACTGTCTAATTGAGACTTCACTGTCTTATTACTTTACTAAACGTTATCTCTTTTACTTCACTGTATTAACTCTCTCTTTTTTACTTCTCTTTATTGGATTCTTTTTAATTATTATATTATTATGAGCACCCTATTTATCAATACCTTAAAGTAATCTTTAATTTCATTTGATAGTATTTACAAGTTTTCACATTTTTTGGATCTATTTAGATCTGTTTTAACTTTTTACTGAAACCTTAACTCTCTCTTTACTGCGTTAACTCACATATTTATTAACATTACAACCTAAAATCCATTTAAATCAGTAAAGATCAATATAGTGTACATAGCAATAACAAATATCTTTTTACTTTTAATTGTTTTAACTACTTTTACTGCTTTAACTCACATATTTAATACAGTAAACAACCTTAAAGCAAAATACACAACAAAAAGTACATAGCAACAATATATCTTTTTACGTTTTAACGCTTGTACACTCATTTTTACTCCTTAACTCATTTACCTTAACTCAGTTTTACGTGCTTTAACATTTTTACTCTGTAAACCACCCCCCCCCCCCCCCCCCCCCCCCCCCCCTTCTCCCCCCCTCCCCCCCCCCCCCCCCCCCCCCCCCCCCCCCCCTCCCCCCCCCCCCCCCCCCCCCTTATTTTAACAGTGAATTCAAATATAATTAACATTATTTTTCTTTTATATTTTTTTTTTTAAAATTTTTTTTATCTTTTATATTTTATTCTTTTATCTCTTTATTTATATATTATTTTACTTTTATTGTTAATTATATTCTTTATGTATTATGTATACGATGCCTATTTACTTCATGCCATTTTATTATCATTTAATACACACACACCCACCACCACACACACACAACCCACACCCACACCCACGACAGCGACACAAACACACACAACACGACGACACACGTAACACTATACCACATTAACACTATGAAAAACTTATAACAGCAAATCACTTATGACAGCTACATTTAGCGCCATAATACAGAGTAACAATATACCACTTAAGCACACGCAACACACTGACACTGCTATGACACCACAATCACTTATGACACTTACATTACCCATAGACACTTACATTTACACGACCAACACAACACACAAACACACACACAAACACACACACTCACACAATTACTTACTCCATTATAAGCTTTCCACACTCAATTTCGTTATATAATTTACAATTATGACAAGTCACACATCAGATCTTATTTACACTCTAGACAATTACTTACACTCACACAACAAATTTACCTACACACCAATTACCTACACACAATTTACTACACACGCACAATTGACTTACACTCACACAAATACGTACACTCACACACACACACCCACACACGACGCTACACTCACTAGCAACAGTTATAACTTATTAATTTACTTAAAACATTTATTAATTAATAAAGTACTACATGTATATGGCTCATCAATTATAACTTAAAACTTATTCAAAGTTTACTTAAAAACTTCTATAAAAATCATCATACTTGAACAGGGAAGAATTAAGTAGTAAAACTAAGAATACTTCTTTTTGTAGAAATGTTGTACCTTTTGCATATACGCAGTTTATCAACTTATCTAAAATATATAAATTTTATTTAAAAACAATATTTTTATACGTAATAACAATAAACATAAAATCAGTAAGCAGCCACCTAGCACCCTCTACACAATCTATGCCACTTTCTATACGTACTCTTTACATCATCTTAGCCATAATAATATAAAAATAAACAAAATAATTTCTCTACATACATAAATTATTTATTAAAATCTATCTAGATTTCTATTAAAACATAACAATTATCACTTACAATGAATATCGCTCTATGTAAACAAAAAATTCAAAAGTTTGTAAATAATCAGTTATCTTTATTATTATCTATGTACATGGACAATCCAACACGAAAAAATAAAATAATTCTTTACCAATCACAAACGAGGCTCTCTCTGTAGAATGTTGAAATAACGACTGTACCCGTAGACATTAGATAATCCTGTTTTGGACGCCGCCAATTAAAACCCTAGTACCAGGTCCCAAATATATCTTGTCAAAACACCTCTGCTTAAGAATTCATAAACGTACTAGGCCAAATTTATTCCTAGAATTAAATAATCCTTTGGCTATCACAAAGCAATTAAGCCAATGAACAGTTAAAATGAAGTCACAATATAAGCAAAAATCAAATGAAAGTACCAATATGTATTTGATATAAAGATATTTCATAATCTGGTATATATCGAGCGAGCGAAAATGCGTATCAGAAAGAAAGGTTTACTCTTTCTTGGGGATTTAACTAGTAAGTGAATCCTTACTCTATGATGACCTCGTATTGATTGTCAAGAGAGTTAGTTTTATCTCTTTTTTTGCAGACAGTATAAAAAACAAGTTTTTTCAATGACCTGTAGCTCGACGCTCTATTGGATAAAATTAATTTAGCACCAAGTAGTTTAGACACCAAAAAACTCATTTTAAAATCATACTCTTTTTGGCTGTTAAGCCATAGTTATTTGATTTAATAAAAGATTCTATGTTTCACAAAATATATCATGATTCAGCCTTAAAGCAGTATAACCAATACAAACATTGGTCCATGAAATCAAACCCTAAATATTCATGCTTAAAAAAGAAAAAACCGATTGATTTAATTTCGAGTCTGACCCATTCGACGCATTGAGTAAATGAACAAACGAATTCATAAGCGATATGTAACTTACTGCTTATATGGTAATCACACTGGAATATTCTTACAAATACTTTAAACCAACTCAGCTTAAACTACCAAACAGGATTATCCTATAAAACACACAAACACACGTTAACTCTATCATTTTTATAAACATATGTCAGAAGAGGAAGAGCAAAATAACACAGTAAGTTAGATTATGTAATAAATGAATGAAACAACGTTATGTTGAACCTACATCATAATGAGTCGGATTCAGGCTGACTACAACTGAAAGGGATATATAATACTTACTAGCGGCAATTAACGCATATGAAAAACATATTGTTAGATCAAGTACGTTCAGCCGAATCGAATGACAAGGATTTATACCAAGAATACTACCATAGGAAATCCCGGATCATAACCACTTATCATCTAGTCCTCCTAATCTATAACGTACAAAATCAAGTGTAGTCTACTTAGAAAGACAATCAAACGAGTATGTGAGTCAGGTATCCACAAGTAGAAATACTAAGATGGATATCTAAATGAGCAAAAACTATATAATATTACTAACTAAACTATTACTAGAACAGTTATATCGTCTCATCTGTATAATATATAAATGATGATATCGTCAACACACACACACTTACACTCACACACATTTTTACTTACCAACGTCACACACACACTAACACCCACACACACCGACACTCACTAAACCATATAACGTTAGAATATTATTAATCATTCTAATTATTTACAAGAATCACATTCAACTGACAAAATACATCCCCACTTCATCACCCAATCATTAATAATTACTCATTCATCCACAATATAACTCAAACCATATTATTTGCACATTATGTGTGCATTTCTAAAAACTTTCTATAGATACCCCAAAGAATCAATCGATTATCTTAAACAAAAAAGGGATGATGCTAAGTAACTGTGAAACTTTTAGGGTTGCATAAGAATGAAAGAAACGATTTGTCGAAGAAATTTTAAAAAATGTCTAAACAGGAGATTTTACAAAAATTAATAATGTGAAAGTAATTATTAAGGGAAAACAGATATTTACCTACCTGGGGTGAACAAAAACACGGGAAGGAAATCATGAAAATCATAAACCCTACACCCCGCACAGGTTCCAGACCGGTATCATCGGGTTCTATTAGCGAATGAGGTGACGAGGGGCAAAAAGAATGAATACCAACTAGGAAACATCCTCATGCCAGAAGAAAATATAAAAATAAACAAAGAAATAATAAAATAACATTACAACCGATAAACATTATTTATTAAAATCATTCAATTTTTAATGTGAAAAGGTAGAGATAACCATATTCACTTACATAAGGTACCTCGATCGACTCGAGTAACTAAAAAATGTCGAAATGTGTAATGATAAGGTCAGTTGTCTTATTAGTAGTCTATTACATTACCAATCCAACGACAGCAAAGGAATCAGATTCAGATGCAGTAAATATTACAGAATATTGCTGACCGTCTGCTCTAGGAGAGAATTTAAGAATAACTGACTATAGGCATGTAATAATTTAAATAACTTTTTTATACATGATTTAACCCTAATACGAAGTCAGATTTAATCATATAACAATGAATCGTGAAATCAATTATTAGATTAGAGAAAATAGCGAGAGAGCGGTGAAATCATACTATCCAAAGATCAACTGTTGAGATAAAAAAAAAGGTTACCGTTTCTTTGAAAGTTACAGTAACCTAATCTCAATACCTAGTGATTTCAGAATAATTTTATCCTTGTTGGGATTGGTTTAATTGTATAAAGAAAACATTCATATCCTACCCAATTCTTAAGTTGAGAACTCGTTAAGCAGTTACAGTGAGGGGAAAAGTAGATTAAGAAAGTAAAGAATAATATAATTAAAAGAACTACTATAAAATTAAGGAGTTTTAATAATCAGTAACTTAACACTCTATATAATATATGTATATAGTTCAAGTTTGAAGTCAGAGGAGTTAAAGCAAGTATATGAGAGGATATATATATAATTATATAGAATATAAATATATATAAATAGATATATAATATAGTAGAATATATAAATATATAAATAATAGAAAATAATACACATATAATAAAATTAACAAAATAATTAATAATATTAAATTATATTTATATATTAAAATTTATACTATTTTACTTTTCTAAATAAATATTTACGAGGATTTTAAAATTAAATAAAACAAAACTGTGTCTCAATAGGGAGAAAAACAAATTTTTCCGATACCGTAAAACGCAAAAACGAATGAGAAAAATAGACCTGTCACCAATCCATACATGCAGATAAATAAAACTCCGTCCACTCACAAAAATTAAACATTCCTCTACGCCTCTCAAAATCTTACCAGGTGTCCACAGGGCCATTAAAATATTCAAAAAGAGATGAGAACATTTTATTCCGATCTTCTAGTTTATCAAATTACCTTTCAGGCACTTAGAATGAACATAACTTAAACCCCTATACAAAATACAAGAAGTTTTTTTCCTAAATGTTGCACCTAAATATAATTTCAAACACATTTACTAAAACTCAGGTTTTAGACACAACAACTTCTTCACAAACATAATAATAATAAAAAAACCGTATAAAAAAAACTAAAAAGCCATCCGACAGAAAAAAAAAAAAATAATAAATAAAAACAAATAAAAATTAAAGAAATCAAAGCAATAAAACAAGTTATACATGACATCCTAAAAATAAAACCCATAACCAATGTGTGAAAACAAACTGTCCTCTCTCGTCCATTACCTCCTCCTTCCCTCTCTTCTCTCTCTTCTGCTCCTTAAACTCCTATTGCCTTTTCTACGTATCCTAACCTACGTTCTGAGCGCTATCCGTATCAATCCCCTCTCTACAAGCTTCACCCTTAAAATAATTAATAAAGCAAAGCGCATTAAGAACAGATGCAACAAAGATATTAGCATTGAAACGATTAACAAATATAGTCAAAACCCCAAAATAATCAATATCTCACACCCGAAATAAGAGCAACACATTAACCCATCCTAAACACTCGGAACCACCAAAAAAAAAATAAATTAGAATAGCTAACTAATGAGAAGGTCAATTTTATATATACACCGATGCATCCATTTAACATAGTAACAGTAAAATGCTTAAGATAACTTCTTGTATGGTTTATTATGGATATTCTTTACTATCTACTCTCATCTCTTATAACTTGCTATACGTCGATCCCCCAATAGACACTTGCCTACTCTTAAATTAACAAAATCTGCTTAAACTCAGATAATTACACTTACTCCTCTCTCCTCTCCCTACTTCTTAACTAAATGCTCTGCCTCTCTTCTATATTGTTGTCTATCTCTAATAAATTTTCTGTAAATTATCATTAATCCTTCTTTTAATACTATTTGGTAATCTAAATCTTCTCTCTCAACATCATGTAAATCCTCTTCTATAAACTCTACTAAATAATCCTATTCAACTAAATTCTAGCATAAAATCCTTGCCTCTTCTCTCTCTTCCTCTCTTCTAAAAATCTTTCTTCTCCTGCATCTTTCTCTATCTGCTGAATGAAAAGTCTAAATGTATTGTAAGTGAAATCTGATGATTAAGTATAAGCGTGTAATATAACGGTGTCTCTGCACGTATCTGAACTTGACAAATCTTGGCTTCTTCTCTCTTCTTTCTACAATCAAATTCGTTCGTTCTCTCTTAAAGTTTTAATCTCTATCGGATCTGTCATATACTCTTCCTCACTCTCTGCTCCAAACACAAAAAAAAGTATTGGCTCGAGAAACAATAATAAATATCAATCTAAAGAGACCTAGTGTCTGAATTACTATTAAATTCAATAAAATAGCCATAAGTTCGGGTGTAAATAGAAATCGGTCTTGACCACGGAAAAAGAGGAAATAAATTATAATAGTCAGATATGAGAATAATAATAATATTATATTGATAGTTGGTTTGCAGGCCCATCTACCTACTATTATCTTTTTGTCCAGGTGATATGCTTAATGCATGCCTGAGCCATAGTGTAGGAGGAATAGAAAGCTTTATATGGGATTGCTGGAAGAGAAATATGAAAAAGGAAGACGCACAGTCATTATATACTGTAAGTTGCATCATGTTAATCTACAATAATAGATTAAAAATGGTTGTCTTTTCTAGGTGTAGTATATGGGTATGAGAGATTGCAATCTTAAAGCCGTTTGCCGGCCGATTGCGCTACACAATGTCAGAAAGGAATAATGTTGAGGACAAGGAGTAAAGCCACGAGGATAATGTATTTAGAAAAAGGCAAATTGATTTGTCTCACTTGTGACTGAAGAAAGATGAAATGAACTTGTGGTTTTTAAAATAGAGTGTTTGTTGGCGTGATAAATGTTGGGGAAATAATATGTTAGTGAACAATTATAACATGGTAAATTATGATAATGGGAAAGCGAGGCAGAAGTTGAAATTTATGAGCGAGGAGAAAATGAGAAGTGCAAGATGAATGAGAGAAGTAAAGGAGTGTGTGCATATAAGTCTTTATAATAATGATGAGAGTGCGACCTGTGGTACAGTGCGTGATGGGTTGGATTATGGTTTGTGGTGAGTATCTTATGAGATTCGTGACATTGGGGTTTAGATAATTTTAAGGTTTTGAGAAGGGTCAAGTATTAAATGTAAGGTTTAAAAAACTGAATTAACAATAATTAAATTAAGACGAATCTCAAGATAATGATGAAATTATAAATATATGAAGAGGTAATAGAACAGAAATATGAGAGTAAAAAATAACAAAATGTAAAATAATAACAATAAAAATAGAAATAAAAGTTAAAAGAAAAGATAAAAAATAAAATTAATATGAATATATAAGAATAAAATAGGAGAGAAAGTAGATATATATATGAAAGAATAAGAAAAATAGTATAAAAAGAAGCTGAAATAAAAATAGTAGCAGTTTTAGAACTCTCACTTGTTAATATCACAACAATATATAAATGCTCACGGTTAGAATGAATGTGGAAGTGATGTAAGAAACAATTATATATCTTATAGAAGAACATAAATCATGAAATATATACGTAAGTGTAACGTTAATAGAGGCAATTGTGAGTGTTAAAACGAGGAAAACTAAAGCAGTAGAAGAAAACTTCATGAGTAAGAGATGATTGACCTAGTGGGAAAAACAACCTTAAAACAAAAATATTCAGATAGCAAATTCACCCCTCGGATGCTATTGAAAACAACCTCTTATGTATTTGAAGCGATAATCAAAAATAGGCTGCGTTTAAAGTTAAATAATTAAAAAATTGTTAGTAAACATTAAAAACATAGGGTTAAAACAGGTAAAACAAGTATAAAACAGAAATCATTTTAATATAACCCTCATATATTGTTTATCTGAAGAGAGGCGGAAACACGAAACATGTGCTAGAAAGATATTGATAGGATACATGTAGTCGGCACTTAAAGTTAGACTAATGTGTAGAATTAGGAAGAGTTATAGCGAAACTGTATATATACACAAACTATATCTTTAACTAAATACAAACAGATAGTTCATTAAAAGTAAGAGTCAGAATAAGTTAATATACTAAGTAAAGAATTAAATGTGGTGTAATGAGACAGTTAGATGGAAGCTAGGATAAACAAAATTGAACTAAAGCCTATCTTTGAAAAAAGATAGTTTAAATATAGATCTGAATAACTTATGTAAAAACAATATTATAGACAGGTGAAACATGAATCACGGCGATGATGTGTGATAAGTAATGACACCTCGTATTAATTTTTACTGATTACTACTTTGTATTAAGTATTCACAGATGAAAGGTTAGGAATTAGTATGTTTTTAATTAATTATTTTATTTACGTACCAATTTGTAATGTTAATAAAAGGAAAATAAATATATCAGCAATACATTTTATGGCTTTATGTTTTACTATAATATACATCTAAACAAAGTCGTGAATATATGAAATATATAAGGTAGAAAAGAATATAGAATATCTTTAAGAAAAATATTGGTGAATGAGCTTTTAAGTAAGAATTACATTATTTCGCGAAAATTTTAAATAAAACGTGTGAATGAGATATGAAAAGAAGTCACAAATGATCCTTTCTCATATTTAATTGTGAAGAAGAAATCCTGAAATGGCCAAACTTTATATGAAAAGAAGATAGAAAAGTTACACATATATTAGATGAAAGCTATATCAAGTACCCCAGGAATAGAGGACACTCCGAGCACGTAGCTTCATCTCCCTGAAGTCACACTCTTTGCCACACACACAATCAAAAAAATAGTTGCCCTGTCGCGCACCAGCAGTGCTGAACAAATATCTGCAAAAGCGCAAACCCAAACGTTGCTTGCGAAAGCAAATTGAAGAGGAGCTGGGTTAGCCTTCACGAGGATAGCCGCATTTGCCCCCGATTACGGGGAGCAAAAATGACAGTATGTGGAAGTGATGTGTTTGACGCTAAAAGATAAGCTAGTATGATTTACTAGAATGTTAACACTAATGTAGGCGTAAGAAAAGTGTCTTAGGAAATAAGTAGAAGAAAGTATCAAAGATTGGAATCATTATATTTAATGACAGGTATTTGCAAAAATGAGGTCAACAAAATGAGCAGATCAAAAGGATTGAACCCGCTAAAAAGAGCACGGTTGATCATTAACAAGAGTGCCTAGAAAAGAGAGAACAAGACAAGGAGCTACAAGATGAAAGATCTATCACACAAAAACCAATTCAATATGAATAGACGAGATTTCTAGAAAGATGTAGACATGAAATTTTTATCGTGGAAGCGAGATAAAATGAGATGAAGAAATTAGGAGAAGAGATACTTAAATGTAAAAGATAGTTCAATGAGTAGAAGCTATATAGCTGTAGAGGAGAAATTAAGATAATAAAAATATAGTATCATATATGGAAGGAATATAGATTTAAAAACGCATAAGTTTGGAAGGAAAGAGATGTGAGTAATGTTTGCATGGTAGTCAATCTGAGAAAGGAAAAGAGCAAGCCATACAAGCCTTCGAGAAGAACTGAGTGAGCAAAATAGGAAGTTAAGGAGAGAAAATTAAAGGAATCGATTAACTTTTAGAAATAGATACATAGTAAATAGGTAATGAGTGACATTTTCGTAAACTGATGAAATGGACGTAAAGAGAGATGGGAATAATAATAATATATAGAATAATATATGTATATGATGCAGAAGTGAGTTAAAAAAGACTAACGCATAGTGAGGAAGCATGTCCAGAAACGTAAATTTACACCAAACATCCCATACCAGACCGAGGAACAACCAAGGAGCGAGAGCGAGGCGTCAAGCGATATAAAAGCGCTTGAAAAAATGGCACCATCACAGATGGGCACCACTGGCACATGGCACTCACGGTGGCACCTCAGTAACACTGCACGCACGAAGGGCACCAGGCACTGCACTGCACTCACCTGCACGCACCTCTACACCCATGAGAATTAAATCAGAACAGAAATAGAATACTGAGTCACGAATGATGAACCTCGATAACTGTGGTCAGTGCAGGTTTAGCAATATTTATACCTATTCAAAGTATAAAAAAGTTGTAAGCGAAAACAGGCAGTTGGCACTTCATCGAGATCAGTTATATGCTAAACAGCAATTCCGTATCTCACAGTCTTCGAGCATACTACTAAGAGAAGGCACCAAAATAAGTCACTAAACTTGCTATAACAAAGCTAATAGCAATAAAAATAAGAGCCAGCTAAATGGATTTATTACAATTAAGTTTGATGGTCATGGGATGTTTTAGGCGTATTGATAGTGCACTATAGGTAAGTAAACACGATATAAACTATTTGTTAGACTGAGATGGGTGAGGTAGGGTAACTGAATTGAAGCATTTGTTTTTATTTGTGGAATTAGTAACAAGGAGTGAGCTTAGAAGGAGGAGTGCAGATGTATGAAACTGAGGTGTAGAAGGACGTATAAGTGGATTAGAAACAGATTATATTAAGGGATACATAATCTGCATAGATTCATAGATACTTATATAATGGAAGATGAGCGAGGACCCTTCGGTAATTTTACGATTGAAATGAAACAAGAATGAAGCGAGTTGAAAGTGGTGTAAGATGCTGGCCTGATGAAGAATCTGAAAATTTACTTAGAAATGCTGATATAAGACAAAAGGTTTCGGATGGGGGAGGAGTATTTGAGGTTTTCCGAAAGTATTTGGGAGTGGAGATTCACCGGTAGACCATAGAAGATCAAAAAGAGGCGAGCCGTAGATCTGGTATTATAGCGAGCTGAAAAATAGACTCACTACCGCTCAGGCATTTGCTATCCTCATTGGATGAAGGTGGCATAATCAGCATCGCACACACACAGTCTCTAACAAAGAGCCACTCAGAAACGACGTTGTGAACTCTGCATCAGACCAAACCGGTGACGTCTTATATAAATTATCGTATGTTGTATAGTAGGACAAGTGTCATTACAGTGAATGAGTGGTAGACCGGCTGAAAAAGGTATATTGAAAAACACGACGTCCTGGAAGGACAGTTCAGGTGAAAATAGCAACAAAGAATAGGCGCGCATTTTCACAAGTCCGAGTTAGAGGCATGTGTAACTCAAATTTTTACATTGAAACAAATGATTTGAGCATGACAGACAAAATACACACAGTCAGTAACTCGTGATGTGCCAGCTGAAATGGCATTTGTAACAGGTCATCGACAAGAACAAACAAAGAACTTAGGGGGTAAACAGTACACACTATATACGTTAGGACCACTTACCCCCGAAATTGTATATCAAGAAAGATTAATAACCTTATATATGAGTGGCATATAATGATGATAATAATGTTGGAGGTATGATTAGATGGACCACAGTATCATGAGGCACATGTAACGAAAAAATTTAGTTCTTAGTAATAGACCCACCGTACACCACAAGTATGATAAATGCATGAACGATAGTCAGTGCGTTTGTAAGAATAGTATAGAGGAAGTGGCTAAGGCAGTAAGGGAAGTTGCGTGTCTAGCACATACGAGTTTAACAGAATACACACACTGATTGCTGACCAACCGGTTGTCTATGGCACACCTGAACTTATTCGTTCTACATATAGTTATTTTACATTCAAATAGAGTATAGACAGTCCGAGAAGTAAAAGGGAAGAATGAGATTCTCTAGGAAGAGAGTGTTCTAAGGCTCGCAAGGATAAACACAGGTGACTGCCAAAAATAATATCCTGGATGCGCATGAGAAGTGCATTGAGGATCAACCAATTTAGAGTCAAGATGATAGACAAAATGACTAATTATAGCAATGAAGCCAAGATATAAAAAAACATAACACCAATGGTTTTGGTGATAAAATGTTCAATCCCGAAAAAGAATATTAACGTAGAGTTGAGAGCGTACCGTTTGACCCAGAAAGAGTATATGTTTTTGAAGATTGCAAAGCAAGATAGGTCGTCTCGATATATGGGCTAGCCATATGATAGCATATGTGGATTGTAATTAGACATATAAGATATCAGGATAAGCAGAATACACCTGCGACCTGAAGCTTACTGATAAGTGAGGGAGATGTAGATATATGTCGTGATGAATGACCAATGTATATATATGGTGAAGACAATGGAACAGAAGATTATCGATGCAGTCCATAAATAATATTTTATAAGTAATTAAACATGTTGTAGATATCATATGAACAACAAAGTAGAGAACCGAGAATCCATGATGACAAGAAAGTGTATTAGCGAAAGTTGTGAATGGTGATGAAGGTGTGGCTGGTATCATGTGCACAATATAAATTACTTAGTAGGATGTGAAGGGAGTTTAAGAGTACTATTGTGAGAGTTGCAGCTATAGGATTTTGACAATATTATATATGAGAGAGGATGAGTTAGGTTAATTATTTTAATGACAGCATATAGTGAATAGTCATGGTTATGCATATACTTATTATTTAATAATCACTTCTAGAATGGGAACAATATGCTCATAAGGAGGCGGTAATATAACTACGATATATATAAATAACGTTTTATAGATTATATAATATAATATATATAATAATAAAACGTAGTGATAGATGAATACCACTATGGATATATTTAAGAATAAATGAGATAATAACGCATATTAGGAGTATGTTTTCATTAATGTTACAGGTTAAAGGTACGAAAATATAATAGAAAAATATAATAATGAGTTAGTAACATTTATGAGAAATGTATTTAGCTGTCACATATATGGAATAAAATAGGATGATAGTTCATGATGTTTAGTAGGATGATATAATATAAGTGTAGTGATATGTGATATGTGAAATGGTCATACCGTCTAGGAAGATTTATAGTGAAGAACACAATGTAAAATGGACTGTATCACTAGGTAGGGAAATGCTATGAAGGAGATGAGATATTAGTTGAGATTTGGAAGAGGCAAGAAGAAAAGGTATTGTCCATAACAAGGTTATGACTAAATAGGATTATATAATATATAATAGTTTTTATAATAGAAGTAGGTATTATATGATGTATGGATTTATTGACCCAGAGGCATATGTAATATGACACTTTAGGACGAGATAACACTCACAGTGAATGTATCCAATTCTACAGAATCGTGAAAACCATCAGTAGAGTGGAATTTTTCTGGACTGCACTGTTACAATGGTTTCACTTGTGGTATATCAAGATATACTTAGATAATAAGCAGGAAGAGCTTTCTTTTCAATTTTTTCAAAATAGAGTATATAAAAGTATAGTATAGAGTAAAGAGTATATAGAGGTGGTCAAGAAGAAACCCTGGAATGGCATTCGTCAATGTTGCCGGTTATATTGACTACACATATATTACCACAATTTCAGGGAGATTAGGAGATTAAATAAATAAATAATTAAATAATTAAATAAAATAATAATTAAATAATAAATAACTCAAATACATAACTCTGTTATAGTATCATGTAAAATATATATAAATAATAATAATAATAATAATAATAATAAATAATAATATATAATAATAATTAATAATAATAATAATATAATAATTAATTAATATATATTAAAATAATTAATAAATAATAAATTAATAAAATAAATAATAATATAATAATTAAAAAATGAAATATGTAATAATAATAAAAATAAATAAAAAATAATAATTGGTAATTAATAATTTTAATATTTTATAATTATAAAATTATATAAATTAATAAATATATAATATATTATTATATAATATTAAAATATATTATATTAGGTATAATGTATAATTATAATTAATAATTAAATTATATAATAAATTAAATAAATAAATAATAATAATAATAGATAATAATAATAATAATAATATTTAATATAGATAATGAGATAATAATAAGATAAAATGATAAATAATATGTAGATAAAATAATAAATAATAAAATATATAATAATAATATGTAAGAAATTACTGTAGTTACAAGGAATATATAAGCAGATTGAGATTAACGAACTGAAGGAGTATAGAAAGAGAGCTATAAACTCAAAAGTACGCTATCTTATTAGATGAGAGTAATGCATGAGGGATAATGGATAGTTTTATAGAATAAAGAGTATAGAAATAATACCAGTAGATAATAATTAAAAAATTAGAGATAGAATAATAATAATAATTATATAAAAATATATAAGTAATGAGAGAATTTAATAATATAGAAATAAAAAATTAAAATAATATAATATAGTGAATAATAATTAAAGAGTTAATAAAGAGTTAATAATAATAATAAAATAAAAAAGTAATAACTAAATGAGCTAGTAAGTAATAGAGATACACAGAATAATAATCAATCAATATTTGTATGTTTTTGCGAAGTTAATCAATCAGATGCGAATAAAGAAATATCAATAGAATTATACTAAAATCTGGTCGTATCATAACATAGTCTGGTGACCGAGAAGTTTTCGATCATCGGTACCATTGCTAGCACGTTTAAGGCTGTTAATAGGTGAGAAGATATAAGGAATGAGATATATAGAATATGATTATATGGTACTGCATTATTTTGAATATTTAATTATATAATATATAATATATTATTATAATAGGTTATTATATGATATGATATAGGTATATACAAATATAATATATATTATATATATATATATTATTATTTATTATATATAAGGTATATTTTAGGATTTGAGGCCACACCTTGAGAGCCAGGGAATATATACCCAGATAATAGTATTGATATACGATCACTAAGTTACTTTACCATAATCACTTATAACTCTACACTAGACACTCACCTCACCATCCCACGTATATACACTCATTATGATAGACGACCACATACCTAACAATTATCAGAATAGCACAAAAAATCAATTACAATCGAACGCCTCTATAAACAGATCGAATAGTGACTATCAACTACATTACACTGAAGCTCCCCACCGTTAGATCACCCTTAATTAATCCACTACAGGTCCTACTTATATATATAAAGGTTATGATTTAATAGAAAAAATGAGTAATTATCTCTATCCATGCTGGCACTTTAGCGACGAGAGAACTAGTTTATTCATAACATACATCACAAACTTAATTAATATTATAAAAGTGAGCTGATTTAACAACTACACACAACTATACTACCTACAGTAGAGTCAAGCTACTCAGGACAATAATTATAATCCCTACACACTCACCGTCTCAAACCTTCACCAATAAAAAAAACGAGGCCATTACAGGAAGCCATATTATAATATATACGGAATACTAGATAACGTTCGAATATTACATATATTAATTAATACTAAAAACAAGTTCATATCATAGTTATTACAAAACCTTGATAACGTTATGTTAAATTCAGCCCACAAAGAATAAAACATATATCACCCCAGCTCACCACACAGAGTATAGTAATTACTTGGGAAAAGAATCAGAAAATATAAATGCGAAAGAAAATGTAATCTTATATATTAAAAATCTATTAACAAAAATATCACCTCTCAAATATTACTAGTATTTAAGTGACTAACCAATACTGTTTTAATTATAGTATTTTATTTAACTATGGTGAAAACTAGACTCAATTAGTTAAACTTTATTATTACCAAATTCTTTAAATAAGTGAAATGTTATGGAAAATATCATAAAAAATTATAAACACTACAAAGAAATTGAAGAATTATTTAACTATAATACATGTAGTCACAACACTATATAGAAGACTTTAAAACGCAATCTAATAATTACTTATATATAGTATATCAATGGAATTTCACCCTTGAGTATAATCACTTATGAATTCTTATAGGCATTTATATAAAATCACATGTTCCACCATTCGTCCCAACATAAATATTCTCACTAGCGTCATTCGTTTCATATTACAACACCACTCTCTCACACACTCATACTCACTATCACATATAGACCTCGAGCTTCCAAATTTATTTGATGTACATGCTGACAAAAACGAGTAGCCCACTAGCACTACCCTATATCAACTACTCAAAGTTAAAGAATGTCACTCAACATAATCACACATCTAACTTGTCCATCCACACAAATTCACATCTCACACAACGAGAATTGATCACCATTGAAACAAGTATAATCAACACAGAGAAGCACTGAATTCACGATTTATCACAATATTTAAAACACCATCACCAACGACCAATAACAAATGAATCATCTAACAGTCTACCCATATGAAAGCAATAAGGTGCTACATCTCCGCATACGATAGAGCGGACCAAGTTCACTCAAACTCAGGTGAGATGATGTCTCAGCAAATCCGGTCCTATCTCTCTCTTGCTTAGTATATGCTGAGCCTCTAACACAAGGTACATTATTTCTCAGTAACCCGTTTTAACCAGATTATAAGAGTTTGGTACATGCTACAACTCTCAATTTAGATATCGAATAAGCCACCAACTACGGGCCTCACAACGCGAGGATTCGTTATACACACCTCTAATCTGTTTTGTTGACTAATACTCACTCATCACAATAACTAATCTTTCTTTAGTGAAGTAAAGGAGAAAGCAGATACTCTCATACATCTCCTCAATATTATCTAAATACTCACACAAGTTTTAACGTATCACTATTGACCGGTACTTCTCCCCTATCCACATCTCTAACACAAACAATGTAGAACCAAGCACCACATACCGGCCACACCAAATAGTTCACACGGCGTCTACGCATTGAAACCAAATTCACTGTTAAGCGCTCAAAACAACCCTAAACCTCTCGCGTAAATCAAATCACTAACTGGCCACGCTGTGCGAATAAAGACAGCGATTGTAGTGTATATCACTCGTATAAATAAACACAAAAAGCTGGCGCAATCTCTATTTGTGAATTATCACTATATGAGTACACACCATATAAACCACACACTCTATGCGTGTCTCTTCATAAGAGTGACTCTCACCACACGAGACGCCCCGTTATGCTACACACGCCAGAAGCGACTAACGAAATAAAGTGAATTGAATAACAACAACACTATTCCGTAGTTTGCGATAGTCAACCAAGTGCTCAAAGGTCAGAACAACACACGAGAAACACTTCGTCGAAAGAGGAATATAGAAACGAAAGTAATAGAATCTAGTAAGAACCTAAAACGACCAAACTGTAAGATTGCTCCAGATAATAGAGTATAGTCGAGAAATCCTGTCACGCAACACCCGAACACCAAACCGAACAAACAGTAATAAGTGGAAGCGGCTGGATGAAACCCTACCAATAATAGGCAAAAATAGAATTAGGAATACAGAGAAAAATTGTATTCAAGAAGTCAAACGAAAACACAATATAGAATATGCACGACACTAGCATAAAAAAAGATAAAGTAGCAGATATGAATATACATGAGTAAGTACCACAGAGATTAGACACACCATATAGTATATAGAATGTCAAGAGACATAGTTTTATACACAAAGAAGAGAGTACAAATATATTTAATACCCATTTTACAATTTTTTAACTGGAAAAGTACACTCTCACACACGAAGTGAGATTGATATGTGAGGCTGAAGAGTCCTTTATCTTATATAAGTGCTTGCTTTGGGAATAATTATGTTTGTTGATATTTACACGCAGTTGTGAACTCTGTATATAGAATCTGAATCATGGTTTTGTTTGTATATGTATTAAGAACTATTCGAGAGAGCCAAGAACAGCAAAGTGTCGAGCAGAGGAATGGTACTCTATTCCACGAAAATCTCCTTCTAATCCACGAATGAAATAATAGTTAATTAATGGAATCCACACATGTCGCGAAGGTGAAATATATCATGTGTGATATATATCATTCTTCTTCTCTCTACTCTCCGACTAACATATCCTCCATAACTCACTCTACTACTTCTCTATATAGCTCTCATGCTCAACACTACTCATCCTGCACACTCCTCTGACCCTCCTAGCTCCGTAGCTCAGTGCACATCTAGCGTATACTTCTCATCCTTCTGTGCTCACTCTCTCTCCTCCAATCACTACACACTACTCAATCAAAATCATCTACTGATTCTCTTCTCTGTGCAATATCTACCCCTCCGTACACTCATACCGTAGCTCCACCCTGCCTCGCGATATCACTCCACACTACAATCAACTCACTCACTGCACATCATCTAGAGACATGCGTTCAATCGTGAGCTCAGTCTGTCAATGACTCACACCAATCTCACGATCCTCACAAACCTCACCTACAACATTTCTCACATACACTCACTCACACTCGCTCTACAATCGTCTAGCTTACTTATACTCTTACTGTCTCATCTGATCTTATTGCAATACCTCACATACTATGCGTCTACGAGTCTACCTCATCTCTCCTCGTGCACACTACATTCTCCTACTCTCACTCCCTCCTCCATGCAACCTATACCACGTACATCTCTCTCATCCTTCTCACTCCTCTCTCTAACATCGTCTCCTACTTGTCCACCTCTTAACTCCCTCACCCTACTATCTACGCTCCTTGCGTGCTACTACACTCATTACTCTCATACTCTCCTAACAATAACTATCATCACACATTCTCGTCACTACTTACCACACGATTTGCTATCTCCATCTACTAATACAACACATTCATCTAACTAATATAATGCTTGTCATAAATAATAACACTCTTTTGAATCTACACTATCATCCTATATCTCACAGCTTGTAAAATGAACTCATAACTATTCACACACTCTGATAATATAGAACATATATATAAAAATTGAGATATCACACAACGTATGAACCACTTATCGACATTCGACGTATTCGCCAAAGCGATTCATAACTTCGATAGCAAAGCGGGAAAATAATAACTATAGTAATCTTCAAGGAAGGTCACAAAAATCCCCACAAATTAACATTATTTAAGTCCCCCATACCATCAATACTAAACGTATATATCGCCAAAAAGATGAAATACAAATATACTAGAATCACTTATGCCAACACATAAAATATATAAAGTCATTATAAATAATAAACATAGATACAGATAGATATATATTATAAACGTAAGGCTAGATAATCAATCAGAATACTCACACGCCCCAAACTTGAAATAATCACCATACTATATCTACACCTCAGACGTACCTAATCCTAATATAAGCAATAGTATACCTAACCAAAACTACACGACAAAATGATTAAATAATTACAATAATAGAAAACATATATATAAACACCAAAAATAAAAGTGAATAATAAAAAAATATATAAAGAACCATAAATATATATAAAAGACCAATAAAAATATACACTACATATAATATATAAAACAACATAATTATCTGACAAAAAAAGTAATGTAACAAAAATATTATATCAAAATGGGCATATACCAAAACAAATAAAAAAGCTATATATATTATATAATATATTATAATATTATTTAATTATAAACCCAAAAAAAAATTAACTACAACTACATTTATAGTATTAATAAACTCACTTGTCAGCTAAATAATATATTATTATCCACTGGTCACAAAAGATTTCGATATACTTTAATAGAAATAATGTATCAAGATGATTTAATAGCACATGAAATATGCCATAGTTGGAAGGGCAACTTGGTTACGAACTGTGACCGTTTATTACTAATATTTAATTTTCAGGCTGGAGATAGATCATTGGCCGACGTCATAGCACATGAAATAAATATATATTTTTACACTTTAAATTATATTGTTTAAAACTGCATACATAGCTCAATAACTCCACCATTCCAAAGCTTACCCTATTACGGTTGTAGAAGTCAACCCCAACAGGGTGACATATATATTACAACATTAAATTATAATATTGTTAAAAACCAAGTTCGATTTGGATAGTCTGAAAACTTACTCAATATAACGGTTTTAAATTCTTTGAAATAAATAATTAATATATGCAGAAGGCATGACCGAGGTAATTTTCATTGACATGAAGGCGGGCGACGCCTGTATTCTTTCCCCTTCAACTAAGCCTAATAATCCTTGGTTTAACTTTGCTTGTTCTCGTGCTATTTTCGGCGTAGGGACGCTGCCTTCAGAAATTACCGTGGCCTTGAAACTCCAGAAACGAGACTTGTGCACCTTATATTTCATCTCAGTATCATGCAAAAGCTATTCCCATAGAAAATGCAATAATCTTTGTTTCCTCTTCTTCACATTCTTTTTGGCGTTTTGCAAAAAAAAAAAAAATAAATAAATAAATAAATTTCAATTTTGGTTCTTACCCTTACCCTCCTCTAGTATCATCCGATGGCACAACTTCCGTTTTGCCTTCTACTAAAGCCGAACCCTTTGCCTCTAATTCCTCCATAGACTATTCCGGTCCTCCTCCTCCTACTCCTCCCACCCACTCAAACTCATTTATGCCTGATATTGTAATTCCTGCTCTCTCTGAACTAAACGCTACTGTGTACTATTATGATGGTATTCATCCTGTGGTTCTAGAGGTTGTGCTACCGATCATGCACCTTGCCTTGATAAACTATTTCGTGTATGTTTCTCACTTTGACGTTCCCTTCCTGCTGGAAATGTTCCCTCATTCAGCCTGTGACGAAAAAAAGAGGACCTATTTCAACCCTCTTAACTATCGTCCTCTTTAATTAACCTCGGTTCTTTTTAAAGTTTTTGAATCTGTCCTTAATTAACAGAAAGATTTGGTAACATCTCAATTCTTGAAACCTGTTCTCTAATCGCCAGGATGGCTTTCGTAAGGAACGCTCTACTGCTCCTCTTTCTCTTCTCTCTGATTGTTAGTGCTCAGCCCCTTTGGCATTTCAAAGAATATTTTGCTGTGGCGTTAGACATACCAAAGTCTTGGGAAGAGTCTGGCACCCATCTTTCGGTATCTATCCATCCCTCTGTGACTTCTGATTCCCTTTCCGGTCGTTTCGTAATCGTTCATCCTTTAAATCTATAAGCAGTGTTCCTCAACGTTCTGTTATATCCTTAAATCTTTTTTTTCTTCATGACTCTTATACCGACGACCCCACCCTTCATTACTCCTTTTAATTTGAAAGATCTCCCACCGAACGGAAATTAGCTCAGGTTAGGAGGTCAACCTTGGAGCAATTAACCTCTGATCTTTCTAATTTCTAATTGGACCATGGAGAATATGGTTGTTTTCAATGCCTCAAAAACTTCATTCTTTCATCTTTCTACTCGATAGAATCATCTACACAACTAGTTAAACTTCATCTAAAATACACAATTCGAACCTTCGTCTGCTCTTAATATTCTTGGCGTTTCAAACCTTCGTCCGCCCTTAATATTCTTGGCGTTTCTTGTTCTCGTGATTTTTCTTGAAAGGATCTTATTATTTCTCTTTCTAAACAAGTTTCTAAGATGGGTATTCTTTGGCGTCTTCAGAATTTCTTCACACCCACCCCAGTTGCTTGCTCCTTGTAGGGGTGCTGTTCACACTTGTATGGAGTACGCCTCTCACATCTGGTTTGATTCTACTCAACAGTTCTCCTTGAAAAGGTAAGAATCTTGGGCTTTTCTTCTTATCATCTCTCCTGCTCTAAATCTGTATTATCTCTTTTTTACTATTGAATTGTTGCATCATTATTTATAACTGGGGCTATTACAACAACACGCTGCTCTTCTCAACTATCCAGTCACATACTTCCACCATTGAGAAGCCACGTGACACACGTCTTTCTGCACAGTCTCATCCTTTCTCTGTCCAACTCTGTTACCCTAAATTTAACTGCAATGCTCAATCTTACACGTACTCCACTGTTAAAGTCTGGAACACATTCCCTAATGTCCGCATTTAATTCAGCTCCAGCTTGGGAATTTCTCCCAACTCACGTGGATTTGTTAGACCTCTGGCTTTTTCCCATACATTAAAACGTGATAGATATATTGACTAATTTTAACTTTTATATATATAAAGTTAATTTAACCCCACAGGAAATAAAACAAAGTTAAAAGTTGTGAGTGAAGCTTTCGAAAGGATCAGCCACCTTTCCTCATTCATTCATTATATATATATATATATATATATATATATATATATATATATATATATATATATATATATATATATATATATATATATATATATATATGCTCTTATACATATATATATATATATATATATATATATATATATATATATACTCTCACACACACAAAAAAAAAAAGAAGCATGGTTTAATATGATATATATATATATATATATATATTATATATATATATATATATATATATATATATATATATATATATATATATATATATATATATATATATATATAAATATACTTATAGTAAATGATAATATATATACTTTTCCTATATATATATATATATATATATATATATACACACACAAAAGTAAAAAAGAAGCATGGTTGAATGTACTAAAAGCCAGTGATGATGTTTCAAAATAAAGATGTTTCGAATTATATAAGGAGGAAAAAGGAATACTAAAAGATACATACGTTGGAGGAAAAAAGAGGTAAATGAACGATTTGGAAGGAGGATGAATGGGGACTAACAAGGTTATAGAAAGCTTTTCTGGAAGGAAGCGCGAAAGGTTAAGAATGATAATAAGGGGAATCTGCTTAGAATAATGAATTAGGATGATGCTTTCGTAACTGATGAAATGGATGTGAGGGGAGTGTGGAGGGAACACTTCGAAAATCTGCGCAACATTGGCAGGAAGAGGTGATAGTGAATGTGTGTGGGTTTGATGGTGCAAGAAGGAATAGGTATTCTGGGGTTGTCATTAGTAAGATGAAAGTAATTGGTAGAGTGAGAAAGTTGAAGAAAGGTAAATCTGTAGGTATAGATGAAAGTACTGGTGAAATGATCAAGAACGGAGGCGAGTTTGTGATTAATTGGATTTGGAAGTTGTGTAACAAAGCATTTATGGAGGGTATAGTTCCGAGGGATTGGAGGACAGCAGTAATAGTACCCTTATATAAGAATAACTGTAGGAATTAAAGGGGAATTAGTTTATTGAGTGTTGTAGGGAAAATATATGCTGGTATTTTGGTCGAGTGACTGAAGGACTGATTGGTGAAGAATAAGATGCGTTTAGAAGTAGTAGAGGGTATGTGGATAAAATCTTTACATTGAAACAAATGATTGAGAAAATGAGGGAAGAAGAATAAATTGTATTTAGGTTTTATGGATTAGCAACAGCCGTATGATAGGATTAATAGGGAAGCTCTCTGGCAGGTGTTAGTGCTAGATGGTATTGGTGTTAGGCTTTTTAATGGAATCAAAATAATGTATGACGATAGTGAAGCGTGTGCAAGAATAAATGGAGTCGAAAGTGGTTGGTTTAATATTAAAAGCAGAGTGAGGCAGGGATGTTTTATGTCTCCTTGGTTATTCAATTTGTATATGGATGGGGTTGCAGGGGATGGTGTTAGAATGATGGAGAATGGAAGAGAGTGGTGGGTGCCCTACCTATTATATGCGGATGATTTGGTTTTGTGTGGCGAATCTAAAGAGAGTTTGGGAGGATTGGTAGAGGGATTTGGCAGAGTGTGTAAAAGGAGGGGTTTAAAAGTAAACGTAGATAAGAATAAGGTTATGGTTGTGAGTGAGGACAGTCCTCGGTGTGAAGTTATGTTAGATGGGGAGGAGCTGGAACAAGTGTCTTGAGTTTAAATATTTAGGATATATTTTGGATAAAAAGGGAACGGATGATGCAGAGTGTAGTAGGAAAGTTGTGAATGGCAGGAAGGTGGCTGGTGCTGTGCTAATGTATAGCAATGATACTATGGTCTGAAATAAGAAGTATAGATCTAAAGCACAATGTGTTCAGATGGACAGTCTTAGGGTTGTGTTAGGTGCGAGAAGAATTGATAAAACGAGGAATGAACGTATTGGAGAGTTTTGTGGTGTGAAGAAAGGGGTAAATGAGGGAATAAATGAAAATACGTTTAGATGGTTTGGTCATGTGAAAAGGATAGATGATAGTCGGTTGGTTAAGTGGATGTATAGTGGTGAGTGTGCTGGGAATCGAAAAGGAAAAGTGGATTGAGTCAGTAAAGGAGAAAAATGTGAGTTTGGCAGAGGCGAGATGAAAAGTGCATAATTGAAGTGAATGGCGGGGTTTTATTTGGGGGTATGGTTGTGGCCCACCCGGGCTAAGAGATGAGCCCTACATTGACGAGATGCCATAGTGTGGGTCCATCGCGGTCCCGTGAAGCTCGAGGGTGGATTTTCTGACTGCGACGAATTCTCACTAAAAGGTATAAAGTGGGCGGTAAGGGTGGGCTTTCGTTTTGACTTACGTCATATTCTTCTACTATTTTTCAGTTTCCGTGCATTCTACTCACCTTACCCCCATTCTTAGGGAGAGAAGGTGGGTGATGATGATGGTGATATATATATATATATATATATATATATATATATATATATATATATACCCTTGCCCATATAGCCTTAACTGTTTGTTGTAAGAATTTACTGCTATGTATATATATATATTAATGAATAAAAAACTACATTTTAACGCGTTTTATCCCTTATGCAGGGGGTAACACGGGAGACCACAGGAAATCGAACTTTAAGGCCGGCTATCCCAAACCAGCGCCACCAACGTTTTCGCAGTCGAGTTTTAATTCTTGCCCCCAGGTAGATAAAACTCCAACTGCTACGCGGAGGATTTGAACCGCGGCGACTCAACCTCCTGCGCCACAAGGCGTTCATATATATATATATATATATATATATATATATATATATATATATATATATTATATATATATATATATATAATATATATATATATATATATATATATATATATATATATATATATATTGCAGATTGAGACAATTGGTAATAAAGACCTGGGTCAGTGACAGCTATTGTTTCGTAAAATTGTATCAGGATTTGGGGGAAAATTGAAATACTTATTGGGTGCATCTGATACCAATATTCTTACTTATTTTTAGTAGTAGTATTATCTATTTCTAGTTCATTTAATCGAGGTAGAGGGGGGGAGCTTGGAGTATGGTATCATAGTATGTTAAAGATAGAATGAAACAAAAAAATGTGATATAGTAAATATTTGAGACTGTATGAGTTGGTGTAAAAAGTATGCCAAGATCTTTTTAATTTGTCAATAACTCCAAAATAAATAACTAACCTCAAGAAAATTTTCTTAATTAAGGAGCATTCATAAATTTGAAGAATCGTATCTTAGATAATTTGCAGAGAGGAAAGGTTGGAACATTGTTAGTAGTCTATGGAAGAAAAAAAATTTTTTTTTTTCACCAATCGCGGGCAGAGCCTTTTTCTTGGAGGGGGCAAAAAATAAAATTGGAGATAATCTGCCCAATTCCATGCCTAAAGCATTTTACTCAGGTGGGCTTTAAAGAGAGGAAAATTGAATATAGCAGGAAAAACATGATGGCAAAGAGTTCCACAGAACGGATGTGGCTGGAAAGTTGGCCTTGAGTTTTCAATACTCAAAATTGAAGTGAAAGCAAAACACGCAATGGTGAAGGAATGTGAGAGGTTAACTCCCTTAAGCACCTACCGTTGTAATATCTATAGAAAAGAAAGTGTGCCAGTGTCACGTCGCAGAGAAAGAAGGTCAAGGAAGTTCAAAAGTAAGGAACTGTTTATTAGTCTCTTAGCCTGAGAATCAACCCTATCCAAATTAGGGTGGAACCGGAGCCCCCCAAATGTGAGAACATTACTTTTTCAAGGGCGAATAAGACCCTTATATAACTGGAGTAACTGAGTGGAAGAAAAAAATTCCCGCAATCTAAACCCTATCACCAGCTTCTTCAAGGCCACCTTAGCAGCAGTTGTGATATGAGATTTCCAAGACAGTTTGTTGTTTATGTTGTCCAAGTATGTTAATGTTGTTAACAGGTGAGACGTTAGAGCCGACGAATGAGATAGAAAAGTTGGGAGATGTGTTTGAGAGTATGTAAAGAAATTGAGTTTTTATGGAGTTGAATTTCACAAGATTTCGGTTATGTATGAATTTTTCGAGTTGATTATGTTTAAGGTGGGGTAAAGTGTGCAGGTAGAGATAGTTCGTTGCAGTATTGGAGTCACATAAGAAGTTATATGCAAGGAGATTTAAAATGAGGTACTAGTTATCACCTATGTTTGCTGAGTCAAAAAGCAGATTTAAAATCTCTAGGGTGTGCTTTGCTTAGAATGATAGTTGATTTGGATTCTACTTGTGTAGTGTGTCAACTTACTATTAGGGGTAGGTGAAGTTATAAATGTAGCACAATATTTGTTGTCAAACATGTCATGTTTTTTTAAACACGATTGAGGAATGAAAGGTGTGTTATACGTAGATGGTCCCTACTTTTTAATGATGAAGAATGAACTCCTTCAAGTTAATTTTTACAGACTAGTATTTATTTGTTTATATTTATTTCAACAGAGGTGTTTGATCCATTTTTAAAAGCATATATTGAAAAGCATCATCATCAGTCAATCGACACAGAAGTCTTCAAATCCTTTTTGCTGAATTATTTCTCTGATAAAGCTGAAATTTTAAAGAAAGTAGACTGGAATGCTTGGCTTAAAACTCCCGGCATGCCTATTTATAAACCCAAGTAAGTTTATATATTTAGTTTTAAATGACGTATGTTGTAAGACCATTGCCTACGTATTTGTTTCTTCTGCGTCTGGTATTAATTAATGCTTTCTAAATATAAATTTTGTTTTTCTAAAGAGGAATATTATTTAATACTGTATAGCGGGTAGTATTTCTTTTCATTGATAAATAAATTTACTTAATCCACATACTTTGAAAGAAAATATTATTGCATATTTATTTTTAAATGGTTATATAAACTTTTTTTGTTAAATGCAATTCTGTAATCATAGTTAACACTTTCATGTATAGGTTTTTAAATTATTTGTTGAATTTCTGTTTCTCATAATAGCATTTCGAAATATCCTTTAGACTTTAGAGATTTTGTTAATTGCAAAAATTTGTATTACTACATTATTTATAACAAATTCTATGTCAGCTTTTGTTTCAATATAAGTTTATAGAAATTTTCTTCCAATTTCCATTTTTTATTTTTTTCTGACCAATTTTGTCCGTAAACATCGAACATCAGAGTTTAGGTTGTTACAGTCGAAAATTATTAAAAGGTATCTCATATGTTTAGTTTAAGGGATAGTACATTAAACTTGAGATATCTTTTATGGTTTTTTAATGTAGAAAGCTTAAACTATTTTGAGTTTTGTTCTTAAATCGATACCAGCGATTTAAACCCATGAACATTTCAACACTGAGCATAACAAAATGCCTATATATATGATATATCCAAGTCATTTAAAGTTCTGCACTACTCGTGTGAAGCACAGAAACTCAAAATAACTTAGCCTTTCTTTATTACAAAACCACAAACCAGACATAAACTAAACATATGAAATACGTTTTAAATGCTTCAATCATTTGTAACAACTCATATTCTGAAGGTGTCAGAGGTTTACCGAAGAAATAATAATTAATAATATAGCAGGAAAAATATGAAAAATATGTAATATATCTTACAAGTATATATACCACAAAATTATTTTGAAAATATTAAGCCCAAAATACCTACAATTATTTATTACTTCACAATTTTTTTAAATTTTCCTCCTCTTTGGTCTTTTCAAATTAGTGAAAATAAAACTAGGAAATATCTCATACTGAAATCTCAAGAGAAAAGAAACTTCTGGAAAAAAGAAAGAATTGTCCATAAGCACTGATGTATCTTTCATACAGCGCTGCATGTATGTGATGTTCTAAAGCTTCTCTTCTCTTTTGTTTCGTTGATTTCTTCTCCTTTGTTGATGGTAAGGATCAGTTTTTCCAAAGTTCTTCTCAACCTATTCTTAAAAGAGTTCCCAAAGGCAACGCAAATTTTCGTTCTCTCATTTCGGGCATTACTAAGCGAATAAAAATCATTCGTGGAAATTACCCTTTATGTAATTTTTAGCTTTTAATTATTCCACAAAACTATTTAAAAAATCGTTTGATAATGCTCAGTATGAGAAGGCGAAATATTGTGTTTGCTTTTGGGACCTTTTCAAGCATTGGTTGAGGAGGATCTAGGGCAAGAATTAACGAAACAACTGAAGAAAAGAAACTGTTAAGACCTCGCATATTTGCTTTGCTGTGAAGGGTAAATCTGCTTTGCTGCGCTAAGGATGTATGGGTATATCTGTTTTGTTGTGTGAAGAATGTAGGGGTACATCTGCTTTGCTGTGTTAAGGATGCAGGGGTACATCTGCTTTGCTGTGTTAATGATGTAGGTGTACATTAAGGATGTAGGGGTATACATCTGCTTTGCTGTGTTAAGTATGTGGGGGTACATCTGCTTTGTTGTGTGAAGGATGTAGGAGTACATCTGCTTTGTTGTGTGAAGGATGTAGGGGTACATCTGCTTTGCTGTGTTAAGGATACAGGGGTACATCTGCTTTGCTGTGTTAAGGATGCAGGGGTACATCTCCATTGCTGTGTTAAGGATGCAGGGGTACATCTGCTTTGCTGTGTAAAGGATGTAGGGGTACATCTTTGCTGTGTTAAGGATGTAGGAGTACATTTCCATTGCTGTGTTAAGGATGCATGGGTACATCTGCTTTGCTGTGTAAAGGATGTAGGGGTACATCTTTGCTGTGTTAAGGATGTAGGAGTACATTTCCATTGCTGTGTTAAGGATGCATGG
>JABUQX010002324.1:57500-65000 GCA_015478945.1 Trachelipus rathkii | reverse complement strand
TAATAGTCTCTAAATAATTTCATAATCCGATTATGCAATAATATAGGAATAAAAGCTCTATTTCATAACTCGGTCAGCTTTAAAGAAATTATCTCGATTATTTCACCCAGTGCTTTAATTTCAGAGGCATGTCTAAACCACAAGAAAAACTTTATTATATATGTCTTATAAGTAGGTAAAACACTGTCTTTTAGCTGTCTTGGGGCACCAAAAACAATACAACTCACAGTTTTTCTAGTCTTTAAAACTGATGAAGTTGACGGTGTAGAAGCCATATTTTAGGCCGCAAAGATTCAAACGATGGTATTATAAGATTAATATAAATTAAATAAACAATTAAACAATAAAACACGTGCTACCGATACTAACGCTCAACTCACAATGATGACAAATGAGAAATGAAACAAGCTGGCATTAGTTTTGAATGCGTATCAGAAAGGTGCGAAATAGTGGTGGGGGAGTTAAAAGTGTTTTTGCATTATGAAAATATTAAAGACTTATAAATGGAAATTGTTGGAGCAACAGAACAAATTTATCTAGGTTGACCAAATTTTTCTGGTTACTTGTATGCACTAAAACGTACATTTTACGTACTATTACATTAAATATTAATACCCCCAGTGGCAACTATAATTCCTGTCACGGTATTAGAAAATTGTTGCATATTTTCAAAAAACCATTACAATCAAACCTCTTGGGACACCGATAATAATTGTCGTACATTTCCCAAATTTTAAGGGTAAAGCATACATATCAAAAGGCAACTTTTCCGCACTATTAGGATTCGAAAAAAATACTACACTTTTTTCGTTCCACCCTAATGAATAGTGCTGAAATTGTTAGGTATTATATAAGATCTTCAGTTCCAACAGAAAGGCAAAAACTCTGTCACTACAAAAGTGAGAAGATTCGGATAGAATGTGCGGAATGCGATGCTGGAGAAGTATAGTGAGCACATCAAGGAAGAATTTCATTCTAAGGGATGAGATGGCCTCGCAACCCACAAAGATATAAACGATTGTAAGAGAGCCAATGCAGGAATAAAATGGACAGGTCGGGGATTCTCCCGTGTCATAAGGAATCCATGGGGTGAGGTTGGTGTGACGCAGATGTAATCGAGCCAGGATCACCTCCAGGAAGCGACTCTTTCTGCATGATGATACCACCATCCAATGACGGATTTGATGTTTCATAATTTAACGCCACGATCATCCTCTACCCAACATGTCTGTCATCCAAATAGGAAAGGGCCCAGGCGTACAGCAGGAGGAAGGTACTGGGCATTCGACACCCTGTGAGTTTAGCCTCCCTATAGGCTTGCTCCTTTCCAGCGACACCCACATAGCAAGGGACCCAACACAACGCAATTCTGTACTTCAGATGCAACAAGCAAAGGGACCGTTGAGTGGCAGAGACCAAACGGTTTGTCGATCGGTCGAGCAATGCCTGGAGAGCGCTTCTAGAATCGGAAAAGATGGTATAGTTACATTCATGTGTGATAGTATTGATTCTCGTCACCGCCATAGACACCGCTATTAGTTCAGCTGAAAAAACAGAAACAGACGAATAAGACGGAACAGAAGAAATTGAGAAGGGCAAGATGGGGATTGTAAAGAGTGTTTAAAGATGTCTTGAAAGATTTAACGACTAATTTTCAAGACATTAGAGCTCTTTATGAAATTTTCAAATTCAAAGTTTTACTTAATAGTTTAGTTATTTTATGCTTGCAAAATGGGTATAATATTTAAAAAGAATAATAAAATTTGTTGCAAGGGCAAATGGTTTTGAGGAAAAAAAATTTAAACTAGTTACTTTAATGGGCCGATCTATTTGAACTTTCGTCAGGTTAATTAACGTTGATAGTCTCCATTGGCAGCAGTGCACCGGTTCTATAAAATCGTCGCTCGCACCAACTCATGCAATGACAGTATGCTGCGCTGATGTTTTTTTTTTCAATGTTATGTCCGAAGCATGTGTTGAAAATGCTGAAGTTGTCAGAAAAATTTTGAAGAAGGAGAAAAAGGGAAAATGAAATGGAAACGTTGGATCAGTCAGAAGTAAATTGTTTGAATAGTTTCTCCATTGTTAGTAATGCTGATGAAACGAGAATCAAGGAAAGAAAAAAAGAAGCAGACAGAAATAACCTTCTGCTAATCAGTTTTGTTAATGCAGTTTCTTCGATGGTTATGGATGAAGAGGAAAAGTTTTCTAGAATATAATTGATCAAAGACTGTGAAAAGTGCCAGAAATATCTTTAAATGTTGTTTATTATTTTATTATCTGTCCTCCTTGAACAGGGCCCTGCCGTGGGGTGACATTCTGTAAAAAAAAAAAAAGTGAGGTACCGTAATCGTCCAAGCCAAGAAACGGCGGTGGTGTGAGGAAGGTACGTGAGGCGCTCATCGAGCAGCAAACCCAAGAACCTCACCGTCGACTCCCAGATGGAGGGCAGAGGTGGTGTAAATAGGAAGCAGATATTGTATGCGACCTTTATTATGAGGATTTTTTCGGAAAAGCATGGCTTTAGTTTTCGATGCGGAGAATGTAAAGTCACGAGCAGAACACCAAGAGGAAACCCTGTCGATGGCCAACTGAAGTTGACGCACCATACAAGGGAAGTTTGCTCAAGTGTGTAGGGCATGATCGTCAACATAGATGGAGCATCGGACACTGGTTCAGGATGGTGTCGACTACTCAGATGAGATCCTGTGCCGAGCTACACACTCAAAATATGCCCTGCCGGCACCCCCTCGTCCATGACAAAGGCCCCGACAGTGTGATTCTAGAACGGACCGAAAACGAACGATCCGACATTAATAACTGAAGGAAGAGGGGAAGTTGTCCCCGGGCAAAGTGGTGAAGGTTTACTAGAAACCTAACCTCCACGTACTATCTTACTACCTTTTTCAAGGTCAAAGAAAACGGCCAAGGTCATTTTAAGCTTAAATAATAATTACTAATTATAAAATAATTTTCACTTAAGTAACAATTTTACATATATATTTGCATTTTATGAAAGATTAAAAGTGTAATATTGGTACCTTCTTAGGTTTGATACTTCATTGGTAGACCGTGTGTAGAATATGCGAACAAGTGGTCAAATGGGAAATCAAGGAGACGTGTCCATTTGTTAAGAAAGATCTTGAAGCATTCTCAAGCGAACAAGTAATTATTTCTTCTCCAGATACTTCACCATTTCATGTACCCGGTGATATGTTTTGAATGGGTTATAGACAATTTTTTTGTATATAATTGTTTAAAGTGCATTTTTAATGATTTTCTTTAAAAAAGAAGAAAAAATTAAATTTAATATTTTTATTTTGGAAGGTTATGTTAGGTTAGATTACCAGGAAAAATTTAATTTAGTATATATATATATATATATATATATATATATAGATATAGGTATATATATATATATATATATATATATATATATATATATATATATATATATATATATATATATATATATATATATATATATATATATATATATATATTTTATATATTTATTTTTAAATATGTATAGATATATACTATATAAATATATATATATATATATATATATATATATATATATATATATATATATATATATATAAGAAAAGAAGTAAGGTTATGGTTGTGAGTGAGGACACTCCTCAGTGTGAAGTTATGTTGGATGGTGAGCAGCTGGAACAAGTGTCTGAGTTTAAATATTTAGGGTATATGTTGGATGAGAAGGGAATGGACGATGCAGAGTGTAGTAGGAAAGTTGTGAATGGCAGGAAGGTGGCTGGTGCAATTAAATCGTTGGTGAATGTAAAGGGACTAAGTCTTGAGTGCGCATGAGGGTATGTTGTTACCTGTGTTATTGTATAGTAGTGAGACTATGGTCTGGAATAAGAAGTATAGATCTAAAGTTCAATGTGTTCAGATGGACAATCTTAGGGGTGTGCTAGGTGTGAGAAGAATTGATAAAGAGAGGAATGAACGTCTATTAAGTGGTGTGGCGGGTGTGAAGAAATGTAAAATGAGAGAATAAATGAGAGTAATGTTGAGATGGTTTGGTCATGTGAAAGGATGAATGATAGTCGGTTGGTTAAGCGGATGTATAGTGGTGAGTGTGTTGGGAACCGACCGGCTGGGAGACCGAAGAGAAAGTGGATTGAGTCAGTAAACGAATGTCTGAAGGAGAGAAATGTGAGTTTGGCAGAGGCGAGAATAAAGGTGCATGATAGGAGAGAATGCGGGGGTTTGTAGCATGGGAGTGCGTTGCCAGGCCCACCTGAATGAGGATGACCCACCATTAGCAGTCTGCATCACTAGTGAAGAAGGATCCATCGGTCTACATGAGCTCTCTAGGGTGGATTTTCTGTCTGTGACGAGTTCTCACTAATTAATGGTACAGAGGGGGCGGTAAGGCTGGGCTTTCTTTTCGACATTTGTCATATTCTCCTACTACTTTTCTTTTCCGGTGCTTGTAGCGCACCTTACTCCCAGTCTTGGGAAAAAGAGGTAGCTAAAGAAAGAATATATATATATATATATATATATATATATATATATATATATATATATATATATATATATATATATATATATATATATATATATATTTTATATATATATATATATATATATATATATATAGTATAGAAAGATATATATATATATATATATATATATATATATATATAATTTGCTTGAAAATCGTTTTAAATTCAATTTAATTATGTATAAACTGAAAAATAAAATTGTCTTAAACCATTTTTAGCAAATATATCACTGGTCACATGAAACGGAACAACTCTCTTTTTTTATTTTTTATTTTTTTGTTTTTGTTTTTGAGCATTTTTGGAGCCATTATCATGTTAAAATGCGTTCTCTATTTTTTGTCTAGACTTTTCATTCTTTTAAATGGATTTGCAGATAGTTGTCTTGTTAGATAAAGTACTTGGGGCTTCATTAAGTCTGGAGAAAATCCAAAAAATGAATGATATCTATCAGTTTTCGGATTCGGAAAACGCTGAAATTAAATTTCGTTGGTTACGTTCTTGTATAAAAGCAAGATGGATAGAGAAACTGGATGAAATAATTAAATACCTTAATACATACGGACGGTTGAAATTCGTCAAGCCATTATATAGGTAAGTTGATATAATTTTTCTTTTGGAAACAACTATATTGTTACTTTTTACTCATACAGTATTAATTTTTCTCAAGTTTTCTCTTTCGGTTGAAAGATTTACAGAAGAGAGAGAGAGAGAGAGAGAGAGAGAGAGAGAGAGAGAGACAGAGAGACAGAGAGAGAGAGAGAGAGAGAGAGAGAGAGAGAGAGAGAGAGAGAGAGAAGTTGAGTTTGAACTGGAAGAATGTGGTTAGGACTCAGGAAGAAAAAACTAATATTTCGAGAACAGTCGAGTTAATTAAAAGTCTCTAGTTTAAGGAAAATTATCGTTAATAGAAAATGATAGTTCATTGAGGAAGAAAAAACAAAATTAGTTTGTACTTCTGGAAAATGTATTTAGATGAAACATAGAATATGACTGGATTTCATTTACTTTTTTCTTTTTCAAATTCTTATTACCCAAGATATTACAAGATTAGTTTTAAGTGGATTACTTTTTGATAAAATTGAACTATAGGACCCTATCATGATAGACAATTAAGAGTAGGCCAGTCTGGTTTGGCTTATATGGTAAACAAAACATTCTTTCCGTTTACTTTAAGTATCTTAAGTTGCCAATTTAATATACCTTAACCCTTTCTCTTTCTCTCATACACTTTTTGACAGAGGTCTTTAGAAGGTAAGATGGAAAAACAACAATGGTGGTAGTAAAAGTTTTTTTTTCTTTTCTAAGGGACCTGTACGATTGGGAAGAAGTTCGTCCTAAAGCCATCGAAAACTTCAAAGCCAACAAGGATTCAATGATGCAAATTCCTATCTCTGTAATTTCAAAAGTTTTGCATCTGTCTTAGTAATCGAAGGCGTTGGTACCCGTTCCTCAAATGGTTGTGTTTACTATCCACAAGTTTTTTTTTCTGTTAACTATTATTATTGTTAATTAAGAGAAATTAAACATTTTTGATTTGTTAATTTTGATATTATTAAATTATTTTAGAATTCTATGAATTGTTTGTCAGGGTTCTTAGGTAGCACAAAGAATCTTATATTTTTAATTACTTTTATTTACAAAGGCATTAAATAAAGTTAGTTTTGGGGTTCATTTTTTGAAGTAGTTTGGTTTAAAAATAAAAAATATATACATTTTAAATTAGTTGTTGTTTTTGTATTTAATATTTGTGTATAAAAATGGCCTTTTAAATTCAAATGATGATAAACTGATATTTCTTTTGCTATTGAAAGTTTGTATTGTAAATTTTCACAAAATTTACACAAAAATATTTTTATTATCAAAATTAGTTCTCGAAGTTTTTTACTATTAAATTTTAATATTTTGATTCTCTTTTACTTGTACTTTTGCCTACATGAAGCCTAAATAAAGTATGCAGTAAATGGACACTGAGAAACAATGTTTGAGGACGTCGCCAGTATTTAATCTTAATGAGTTATGATATATATATAATATATATATATATATATATATATATATATATATATATATATATATATATATATATATATATATATATATATAACTATCTAATATATATATATACTATACTATACTATATATATATATATACACCTATATATATATATATTTATATACTCTTATCTTATATATATATATATATATATATATATATATATATATATTTATATTTATACTTAGTTATATATATATATATATATATATATATATATATATATAAGTCTGGAGTGCGCTGGGTTTTGCATGAGGGTATGTTGTTACCTGTGTTATTGTATAGTAGTGAGACTATGGTCTGGAATAAGAAGTATAGATCTAAGTTCAATGTGTTCCAGATGGACAATCTTAGTAGAGGTGTGCTAGGTGTGAGAAGAATTGATAAGAAGTAAGGAATGAACGTATTAGAGAGTTGTGTGGTGTGAGAAGAAAGGGTAAACAGAGAATAATGAAAGTATGTTGAGATGGGTTGGTCATGTGGAAAGGATGAATGATGATCCAGTTGGTTAAGCGGATGTATAGTGGGGTGTGTGTGTTTGGGAACCGACCGGCTGGGAGACCGAAGGAAAAGTGAATTGAGTCGGTAAAGGAATGTTTGCAGGAGAGAAATGGGAGTTTGGCAGAGGCGAGAAGAAAGGTGCATGGTAGGAGAGAATGGCGGGGTGTTGTAAAGGGGTATGGTTGTGTCCCACCTGGGCCAGGGGATGAACCCTACACTTGACGATTTACCACAGTGAGGATCCGTCGCGGTCCCGTGAAGCTCTAGAGTGGATTTTCTGATTGCGACGAGTTCTTACGTAATTAATGGTACAGAGGGGCGGTAAGGCTGGGCTGGGCTTTTCGACATTTGTCACTTATTCTCCTACTGCTTTTCTTTCCGATGCTGTAGCGCACCTTACTCCCA